>CAJNDV010021768.1:10771-40049 GCA_905221635.1 Symbiodinium sp. CCMP2456
TGTATGTATGTATGTATGTATCATGTATGTACACGGATCTGGTTGTCATCCATGAAAACTAGCTGTCATCGATCTATTTATCTATCTATCTATCTGTCTACCTACCTACCTCCCTCCCTTCCTGCCTTGCCTGTCTGTCTGTCTGTCTATCTGTCTATCATCCATACAAGACAACACATGCACGATTATGTGTGTACGTAGTACGTTACGGCACTCATCCCGGCTGAGGTGGGGGCTGCGGCCTTGGCGCAGGCTTCCTCTGCAGGGCGTAATTTAGTCAGTGGTCTGGGTTGCCGGTGCAGCTACAGGGCAATCGCTTGTGGATTTCATCACTTGACAGGAAAAGCAGGCGCACCCATGCCGGGTGGTTGTGCAGGCTTGCCAGACGGCATCAAGTCCGGTGTGGTCAAGTGCCTCGTCTCAGCTTAACATGCAGTGAAGACCGTATGTTTCCCGTGGAATTGTGTCTCATCGGCAGACTGCTGAGGTTCTTCCATGATGAGAAAGGTTTCGGGTTCATCAAGCAGGATGATGGTGGCAATGACCTCTTCGTCCATCGTGGCTTATCTTCCATGGTGCTGTTTGAGCCTTGAGAAGTCTGTGGAGATTAGCAAAGCATGTCCGATGAGGCAACGATGTGATCGACACCCTGCTGAATGAGGGGGATCATGTGCAGTACAGCGAGGCCGTTGACAACAGAAGCGGGCGAATGAAGGCGCACCAGGTCACTGGTGGCACAGGTGCACCAAAGCCCCCTCAGGAGAAAGGCGCAGGAAAGGGCGGCAAGGGTAAGAAGGGAGGCAAAAGAAGTGCGCCTAACGAGCCAAGCCTTCCCAATCCTGGCATGGCTATGCCAGACCTCCCTTCACAAGACACGGCGTTGTCACAGAAGATGACTGGCAACCTGAATGCACTCCAAGATGCCGCAGCGATGATCGGAGGCTGCAATCCCAACTTTCTTATGGGCAAGGGGGGTTTCCCTGCAGGCGCCTGCGGCTGTCCTTGCGGTGGCTGTGGTGATGCTCAGAAGATGGGCTGTGCTTGCGGAGGTTGCGGCTGTGGTGGGCTCTGCGGAGGCTGCGGGTGTGGAGGTTGCGGGGGTTGCGGAGGTGGCTGTGGGGGCTGTGGATGTGGAGGCGGCTGCGGAGGTTGTGGTGGCTGCGGCCAGTGCATGGGAGGTTGTGGCGGCAACTGCGGTAGCCTGCAGATGAGCGGGAACAGCTGCAACGCCGGCGGCTGCGGCGGATGTGGCTGCAGTAGCGGGAATGCATGCAACGCTTGCAACCCAGGAAGTGCCCCGCGGCCGCATGAAGAACGACACAGATCATAGCTCCACTTCGTTCAGGGTCAAGAACTTGTTGTAGGGGGGGCAATGCTGCAATGCTGGCCTGCCACGCCGGGTCATGGGAAGTGATGTTGACTTGGGTGAAGCATAAAAAATCAACAAACCAAATCTGAGGCTGGCAACTGCAACATGCCGAGCAGCTGCTGTGGCTGTGGAGGTTGCAGTGGTTGCACCGGCTGCGGCTGCGGCTGTGGTTGTAACGCCGGCTGCTGCGGCTGCGGAGGCTTGGAACAGTTCTGCTTACCACGCATTTTTTGGCATCTGCCATCATCTGCCACTCGCCAGGCTGCGTTCCCAACTTCAACGCATGTGGCGGATGCTCCGCCGGGGGCACCGCGGGTCTCGGAGCATGTGCTGCTCTCGCACCGAGCAACTTCGAGGACGGGGCCTGTGTAAGAGAGTCTGAGCTTTCGGCAATCTAGTATATTATGTATAATATTATATAGTACTATATACTATATAATATACTATATTGTATATAATATAATATATTATATAATATATTATATTGTTATATAATGGCCTTCTTTCAACTCTCCAACTGTTTCCGCAGGAAGACTTCGATGCCTCGAGTGCTTGGGCAGCAATCTACTCCGCACCCGAAGCCTTAAAGCATGATGCTTGAGCGCGGGTGATGCCGTGTCATGTTGGCCCACGGCGCCCAGGCATGAACATGTGCCGCGGGGGAGGCTTCAGTGGCCTGAGTGCCGCCAGTCCGAGCCCAACCCCTTGCATCTTCGCCATCTATGGAATCTATGGGGCTTGAGGTTAGGGCCAGGGCTTGCCATTTCTCGATCTTTTTTGTTTCATGGTCTTACCGGGCTTTGTTAGGGTACTTCATGGTTTGGGTGATTTCGTGTAGCGTTGTAACAAAGCAGAAAGTTCATGCTGCGGCTGCATATCCGAGGTAGTGGAGGCGGCTGCAGCACGGGGCCATGTGGCGGTGTGGGGCCATGCAGCACGAACTGGGAGGCTTGGGATGCCTTGAGATAGCCTTAAGAGCTTGAGATTCTGAGCCCGCAGAGCTGAGGGGAACCTCCAAGGGAAGGCGGCTATGGCACCCTTCCCAGGCCGGGTCGAGAAGTCAGCTGCACGTGGTGGGAGGCAGGGAGGGGGACAAACGGCTCAGGTCAGGACCCGCAGCTGAACAGCGCTTGTTTCGCTCAGCTGATGAACGTGGCAAACCTCAGCGGCATTGCGCCCAATCCGAACCCAAGCTCCGGCGAGAGGCCGGGGCACATGGTGATGGTGTCCGTGCGCGTCGTGTCCTGCGATGTCTGACACAGGTTTCCCACCGGAGCACCAGGTGGAGGCTGGGAGGGAAGCGTGACGACAGGATCTTTCGGATGTGTCGGTCACGGTCCATGGGAAAGTCTCTGCTCTGCTCTTTGTGATCTCATGGACTTGAAGGCTCAATGGCCGGATCGTTCATGCAGGGTGGAGGCGAGAACAACATTCCAGGTGCGAGACCTCCGGCATGCGCTGAGCCCTGAATCCTAAAGCCGCGCGCGCGCCCTTGCTCTTCGCCCTCTGTGTCAGGCCCCTGCTTCGGCAACAACGCGGGATCTGGTGGAAATCTGAATGCTGCAGTTTATGAAAGGCCGGCCGGGTTTTTCTAAACACCCTCTGTGTATGAAAGGCCGGCTACCTGCTGGGCAGTTTCTTTGAACGCTCACTGAAGTACGTTTGGATCCGGAATTTCTACCCCGCAAGTCCAAAAACATATTGTATTTGCCGTCCATGCCGAGTTTGTTTGTCGCGATTGATTTGTTCTGAGTGCATCGATACGGCGTTTGCAAAAACCCAGACGAAAACACTATACTCTCAGAATCCCTATGCAGAACTATTAAAAAGAAGAAGCCCTTTCCCATTGCGTGATACGGCCCATTGAGACCGGCGCCAAGTTCTTTGTAAGAGTTGACAAAATGCCCGTAAAGACCAACTTAGCCCTTATGAACCCTGCTTAGAAGCCTTGTGGAGCCCAAGAACCCTTTTACCACCTCCCCTTAGAGGGACCAGCAAGCAGGTTATTCGTGTTGCTATAAGTACCCTCCTTGGGGGCTTGAATGCTTATAGCCGTAGTTAAGACTCGAGCCCTTAGCGAACCCTTCTGATAGACCCCTTATACACCCTATAAAACCCTGCTTGCTAAGTCTCCCGATCCTCTAAGACTCTAAGTACCCTCAAAAACCCCGAAAGCCCTTGGAAACACCCTAAACCCGAAACCCGAAAAGAAACCCGACCAAGCACCGGACCCCCCAAAATCCTTAATACACCCTAACCCCAATGAGGATCCCTTGTTTGGGGTACTTATGACTTATAACTCTACTTGATATCTACTTACTAAGTCCCCCGACCCTAAACCCTAAACCCCAAAACCCTAAACCCTTAAACCCCTAAAACCCTAAAGCCCTAAACCCCTAAAACCCCTAAACCCCTAAAGCCCTAAGTCCCCTAAAACCCCTAAGTCCCCTAAACCCTAAACCCTAAACTCTAAGCCCTAAACCTTAAACCCCAAACCCTAAAACCCCTAAGTCCCCTAAGCCCCAAAACCCTAAAAAAATGGGACCTGCCCGCGGCAGGCTAGCCTCGGCTACAGGCGGTGGTGGAGGCCAGGCTTCAGGCGCGTAGGGTTTAGGGTTTAGGGTTTAGGGTTCAGGGGAACTGAGGGCTTTAGTTAGGGGTGGCTTTTTCTGGGTTTTTGGAAGCTGGATTTTTGGGGGGTTTCCTTGGATTTTTAGGGGGTTTCATTGGGTTTTTAGGGGTTTCATTGGGTTTCCGTGGTTTTTTGAATGGGTTTTAGCTTTGACTGGGTTTAAGGTTGATTGGTTGGGGCGGTGGGGTCGAAGGTGTGTTTGGGTTCTCGGCGCTCAGGGCTTCGTGTTTGGGGAACCATCCAAGAGAGACAGAAGCAATCTAAGCTTACAGCCTGTTGTTGTTTTTCGCCAGGAGGCTTTGAAGACTACGCGTACGGTGGCCAAGGTGCGGGGTGTTGGCAGTAGCTATAGTCAGTGATGGGGCGGTGCATCACGAGCTCACTGACCTTGACTCCCTAAACCCTAAACCCTAAAACCCTAAACCCTAAACACTAAACACTAAACCCTAAACCGGGTGCATGTTTCTGCACACACTTTGAGCCGACGCTTGCAGGATCAAACAACCTTGCGGCAGCTCGAGCTGCTGGTTGCTTTTCAAACTTGGCAGGCGGATGCGCGGATGCCTGTGCCACTTCCATGGGATAAGCAGGGCATTGCCAGGAGTTGACACAGAAAGCGTCGGAAGATGTCGGAAGAGCAACGATCTCTTCTTGGAACTTGCATAGAAAACAGCGCCGACTCCGGGCAAGCATGCCGCAAAATCGTGTGATGCCGAAACCCTGGGCCCGGTGTCACATTCCACGGTGCAAATAATTTGAAGTCTGGGTTATGTCGTATATAGTATTTGGTACATGTCGTCGCTGGCAGCACTGAGGAGAACGCAACGTAGCTTGCCGGTGCACAACCGAGATAGATGCGAATGCTCATGAATGCTTTGATAACAGTGCCTGCATCTGCAGGTCCATGCCCAAACCATGGGTGAGTCGGGCGAGCCATTCTTTGTGCGGGATGCCATCAAGGGCACCTCCCCAAGAACTGTTTATGACAGATCGAGCGTATTTGACCCGTATTTGGCCGTGCCTTCTTCTGAGACAGAAGATGGCTCGGCGGAGGCGCAACCATGTTGACTGGCACATAAAGAACGAGTTGAAAGGCCTGGCCGGCAGATGGCTATCTTACTGTAGGACTTTGCCTGCTGACACCACTTTGAAGCGAGAAACCACGACGCTTGCATGGGGCTCAACCTACAGGAGCTTCAGTACCACGTCTCAAAGCTGTCATAAGGTGGTGTTGCAGCTGGGTCCGGAATTGTGCGGCGGGCTGTGTGTTTGCAGGATTTCCCCACTCTTATTTCCTTCGTCTTATTGTATCAAGCGACTTCCGGCTTTGAGCAATCGGAAGCGCCATTCCACGCAATCAGAGTTCAGACAATACCCTCGACGTTTTGCAGATGTGTGTTTGGCAGCATCGAGGGCTGTGGCAACACTTTGGAGCTATGCAGCACTCCGGATGTCGACAAGTTTTAGAGGATTTCATAGTGCTAGCGAGGCTAAGATGGATAGGCTGGACAGTGAATGGCTTCCGAGAATGCAAGAATGCCTGGATGTAGGTAGGCGCTCTGTGCGTCAGCCTAAGCATATGTCATGCTAGCAAGCATTTTAGTCAGTTTGTTGAGCGCTTGGTTGGCACGGATCAACTTACTTCTGATTGCTGGTATTGTAGTTGACTAGAGTGTGACAAGTCTCTATTTGACTTATGGCTATTGGAAAGGTGCAGACGTCACACAAGGATCTCAACGTGACTTACCCCTGAACCACAGTAAAAACCATACGGAGACCCTTTTGGGAACCGCATGGCCCTACACACTTAAATCTACCATGGGTCTTCAACTGGTCCGTTGGAGGCACCGGGAGTGGCTGCTAGTGCTTTCAGGATTGGAATGCTCCTACCACAGAGTTTTGATTTCCTATGATGAGCTCCCTACGGCCGCAGTTTTTCCAGACTTGTGGAGCCATGAACTCGCTAGGCAACCATTCCAAGCTGGCCGTTTGGAACTGTGCGGAGTTTGAAGTATTCTGGTACTGCGCGAGGCAGGAAACATCCGATGAATTTGGTTCTGCGATCGAAAAGAAACTGACCTTGCTTGGTTTTTTGCCATATCAGGGAGAGACACGGATATAGTCCCAGAAATCTGCACCCCACGGCCGGCTGTTTGCGCTTTGAACACTCGAGCTATCGTGAAGACCATGATGTGCACATGTCACATTACAGTATCGAGTGAGCAGACAGTGCTTACGGCATTTCAGTCTGGGCCCAACCAAACTTGGGCAGTTCGGACAGACATCAGTATGAAATGTTGCATGCTTTTAGGCATTGAGCATGCAGGTGTCAATACCGTGCCATGCAATGACCAGCCCAGCGAGGGCTGTCGGTACGACGCATCCGCCAACTCCGCTGAAACCAAGTTCTGGCCTTGCACTCAGCCCGGAGAGTCACTGAGCATCACTGAGCTGCTTGCGTCGTGCGAGCGAGGCCTTGGACTGAAGCTGGCCTGTGGGGGCACGATGGCCATGGGCTTGGCCCTGCTGCGGCGCAGCGTCTCCAAGCAGCGGCGTGTTCCTGTGCCGCGATTCGTCGCGACCCGTGCATGGCAGCAGCCACTCTCCGGGAAGTTGCCCGAGCCACTTCGTGCCACAGACGGTCGCCAAGCATGAAGGGAGGGGCAGGGCCGGCAGGGCCGGGCAGGGTAGTCATGAAGTTGTGATAACCTTCACCGTCCCTTCTTTGGATCAGGTCGCAAGCCTGGCGCTGCGCCAGAGGACGTCTTCACGCTTGACACAATCACTCAACGCATGCCCAAGATTATCCAGTCAACCGTTGCAGCGATGCCGTCGGCACTGAAAACCAGCGACTTTGAGCAGAATGTCAAGGCGCTGCAGGATGAGATGAAGGAAGGAGCTCAGCTACGACTTCTAAGAGGTGACAGCCCACGGGTTGGAGCAGATAGATGGAACGAGCATCTTACGGAATTCATTGATCGTGGAGAAGGCTGGCATACGGCGCCCTGGTGGGTGGTGGAGAACTACATGTATAAACGGCTGCTTGAGGACTCCATGCCGTGTGGCTGCATGCTGAGCGTCGTGTATCCGTTTGCATCTGTCTGCCTGGCTTGCTGTCTGTCTCACTGTCTCATGGGAAGATTCTGCAGCTTTATCTTGGCTGAAGAAGGCCCCCCGCCATGCAGAGTTGTGAATGTCCGGTTCAAATCATGCATACAATGTAGTAGCAGCTCAATAGCTCTATCCTCACAGAACAGTGTAAGCTGACGGCAAG
This sequence comes from Symbiodinium sp. CCMP2456, assembly GCA_905221635.1. NCBI lineage: Eukaryota > Dinophyceae > Suessiales > Symbiodiniaceae > Symbiodinium > Symbiodinium sp. CCMP2456. The sequence goes on from CAJNDV010021768.1 coordinate 18,047, forward strand.
TCAGATGATGGACCGCAACCAGCAGAGTTTCTTGTCAAGCTTTCCCAGCATCATGGAGCCAAGCCTTGCGATTCCGGGAAGAGGAGTTGAGCATCCGCGTTTGAAGCAGGTGCCGGGAAAGCTGCACAGGGCTGTGTCGGATGGGACGCGCCCTGCAGCGTGGACTCCGAAGCCTAGGTTGGCGTTTTTGGCAGCTGGCTGGCTGGCATGCCGTTGCTTCCAGAAGCCTCGACAAAGACCTTGTGTGACGAGGTGGAACCCTGCAATGGCGGCTTCCATGCCGGCAAGCAAGCCAGCTAAGGCCAGCATAGCAGATCGGATCTTCGGGCTGTTTTCCTGCACGAAAAGGGCCCTTCAGCTGGTTTGGCTGACCAGCCGCCCCTTGACCTTCGGCTTGGCCTTCCTGACGCTGGTCATGGGGGCCTTGCCTGGGCTGCGAGCTGCTACCACCAAAAGGGTCATCGACGCCGTGGTCTCCGGCATCTCTTCGGGGAGCCACGCGGATGCGGTGCTGTGGCTTTCGGTGGAAGCCGCTTTGGTGGTGTCCCTGGCTGCCACTCGGAGAGCCCAGGAAGTCGCCGAGTCTTTCCTGGGCACTCTTTTGGGGCACCGGGTGAATGTAATGATCCTGGAGAAAGCCCTGGAGCTCCAGCTCACGGACTTCGAAGACTCGAAGCTCTACGACAAGCTTACACGGGCTCGCAGGGAGGCCAGTCGCCGTCCGCTATCCTTGGCACAGCAGTCCTTGAGCCTTATCCGAAACGGTTTGGCACTGCTTGGGTATGGTACCCTTCTGCTGAGATTCTCTCCCCTTGCTGTCGCTGTGCTGCTCCTGACGGCGGTGCCGCCTTTCATTGCCGGCGTGAAGTTCGCAGGGGACGCCTTTCAGCTGGCCCGGCGGCAGACCTCGGGATTCCGCGAGCAGATCTACCTGGAGAGGCCCTAAACCATAAACCCTAAACCGTAAACCCCTAGACCCCTAAACCCTAAACCCCTAAAGCCCTAAACCCTAAACCCCCAAGGGTCATGGCCATGGATACGCCGGCCAAGGAGGTGAAGCTCTTTGGCCTGGGTCCCTGGCTCTTGAGGCGCTACTGCCAGATTCTGGGCTCTTCTTAAGGAGTTGAGTTCTAGCTACCATCATGAGGGGATCTATAGTAGTAAATACCATGCTTTCTTCATTATGGTAGCTTTCAAGAACTTTTAGCAAGAACCCAGGATTTTTGATGGCTTCTTTCGAGACACCTCCAGCTTGGCCCTGAAGCAGGGGGGTTTTGGCTTCATCTTGGAGCTGATCAGCACCGGAGGCTTATACATGGCCTTTGCCTGGGTGGCGATTGCGGCAGTGAGGCAGACATGATTTAGCCTAAACCCTAAACCCCTAAGATCCCCAAGACCCCTGAACCCTAAACCCCTGACTCCTAAACTAAGCCCTAAACTCCTAAACCCTATAGGCAGACGATCAGCTTGGGAGACATGACGATGTACCTGCTTATCTTCAAGGAAGGCCAGCAGGCCTTTTCGGCCATCTTACGGTCCATCGGAGGCATGTACGCAGACAACCTCTATCTCTCCAACCTCTACGAGTTCCTGGATTACAAGGTCCAGAAGAGCGAAGGCACCAAGGAGTCGGGCCCGAATCCGGGAGATGGTGTGCGCTTTGAGGACGTCTGGTTTCGATACCCTGGCGCCACAGACGACACCATCAAAGGCGTGACGTTTCACATTCCACCCGGCACCCGCTTTGCCCTAGTTGGGAACAACGGTGCAGGAAAGACGACGCTGATCAAGCTTCTGACAGGCCTCTACCAGCCAAGCAAAGGCAAGATCCTGCTCGACGGATTGGACCTGAACGACTGGGCTCCGGACGCATTGAAAAAGCGAATAGGTGCCATCTTTCAGGACTTCATACGCTATGAACTCACCGTTGGAGCAAATGTAGGTGTGGGAGACATCGACGCAGTCGACGAGGAGTCCCGTGTCGCCCGGGCAGCTGAACGTGGGATGGCAGCGCCCTTCATCGAAGACTGGCCTGAGAAGTACCAGACACAGCTCGGGAACCTCTTCATGCGCGGTCGTGAGCTCAGTGGTGGGCAGTGGCAGAAAGTGGCCTTGAGTCGAGCACTCATGCGGGAAAGGGCTGACCTCTTAGTCCTAGATGAGCCAACTGCGGCGATGGACGCGGAGGCAGAAGCCGCGATTTTTGAGCGCTTGGCATCGCTGTCAGACGATCAGAGTGCCCTGCTCATCAGCCATCGGTTTTCGACTGTTCGCATGGCCGACACCATTGCGGTCTTGAACCATGGTGTGATCGAGGAGTTTGGCAGTCACGAAGACCTCTTGGCGCTGGGAGGCACCTATGCGAGACTCTTTAACTTGCAAGCCAAAGGATACCAATAGCAGGTGCTTCTTGCAATATTGCGAGACAAGTTCTCTGGGCCGGCACAGATGCTCCAACAAGGCTGGTTGTTCACACGGTCCTTATTGAATCATACTATCGATATATCGACAGAAGAGATGCCTGAAAAGATTCCAGAGTTGGAAGAGTCCCTGAAGTAGCAAAGGCATGCTTCAGGAAGGCAGGCCAAAGAACTCGAAAAAGGCGTTGCCAAGCCTGCCTGTGGAAGATACGCCGATACGCCTCATCAGGGTGCTTTCCGGATGTAGTATTGTTGAATCCATGAGCTCCAACCCCCATTTTAACCACTGAGCTGAAGTTCATTGGATTTGTGCTTTCGATTTTCTGCATGACCACTCATAAGACACTCAAAGCACCCAGCTATTGCCCCAAACCCTATACTATTTTGGGGGCTCCTTATTGTAATGATAGTATACTGTACCCCAAAACCCAATTCTTATCTTAAGCCCGGCCTTCTTGGCCCCTCTCGCGCGAGGAAATGGACCGTTGCGGCTCTGAGGCGGCCTCTTATGACCCTTTCGAGGCCGTGAAACTGGAGGCACCAGCTCCACACGTCCCGAGACACGTAGAGACATAAACTCTCTCTCTCTCTCTTTATCTCTCTCTCTCTCCCTCCTATGTTCAGATGTTTTTGTCAATGTACAAATAGACACATATAGAATCTACAGAACATAAACAGTCAACACATGTATGTATGTATGTATGTATGTATGTATGTATGTATGTATGCATGCATGTATGTATGTATGTATGCATGTATGTATGTATGTATGTATGCATGCATGCCTAATGCATGCAGACACACACGCACGCACAGATCCAAACGTAAGTACATCTCTGTCCCTCTCTCCCTCTCCCTCCCTCGTCCCCCCGCTCCCCTCCCTCCTTCCCTCCCTCCCTCCCTCCCTTCCTCCCTCCCTATGTGTCTGCGCATTTGCGCATGTACATTTGTATCAGAAAAAGACCTTCAAACGACACAATTCCTGGCAAAGCTACCTGCTGGTCAGGGTTCTCTTCAGGCCTTGGAGCAATCCGCAGAGCCCCTGGAGTCTTCCTTGCAGCCGCTGGTGAAGCTGACAGCAGAGGCCGGGAGCCTCCACGCTAAACACGCTGGGAAGCCTTGTTGCAATGCTCATCAAGCTCCCTAAACCCTAAACCCTAAACCCTAAACCCTAAACCCTAAACCCTAAGCTCCAGAGCCCCAGGTGCAGGATCCCTCTCTTCTCTTAAAGGCCCAGCAGACTCCGAAACCCCCAGGATCATGAGACCTAGGAACTGGGGTAAAAACGAAGTAACTAGAGTTCATGAGACCTAGTAACTGGGCTTATAAACGAAGTAACTAGAGTTCTGAATTGCTTATAGAACTCCAAGCCCAAAACCCTGAACCCTAAACCCTTTTCTCCCTGAAAGAAGTAACTAGAGTTCTGAATTACTTCTAGAATCACTAAGCCCAAAGCCCTGAGCCCTAAACCCTCTTTTCCCTGAAAGAAGTAACTGGAGTTCTAAATTACTTCTAGACCTACTAAGCCCAAAGCCCTGAACCCTAAACCCTCTTTTCCCTGAAAGAAGTAACTAGAGTTCTGCATTACTTATAGACCTACTAAACTTAAAGCCCCGAACCCTAAACTTTAACCCTCTTTTCCCTGAAAAATTATCGAACTCCAAGCCCAAAACTCTAAACCCTAAACCCTCTTTTCCCTAGAACTCCTAAGCCCTAAACCCTCTGAATCCTAAATTCAAACCCTAAACCCTAAACCCTAAACCCTAAACCCCTTTTTTCCCTGAGGCCTCGGAGGAGGCCCCCGGGTCTCCGGCCCGGCGGGAGGCTCTGGAAGCCTCGCTGCTGCGGTCGCTCTGGGGGAACCAGGCGAGGCCTTGGGGGCCGGGGGCCCTTTAAAGGGGGCTCCGGTAGGGTCTCTGGAGCTTCTCTATAGGGCTCGGGGAGTTTGGGGTGTCGGAGTACTGGCAGGAATTTTCCTGATAAGGCTGTTGCTATCTTTTTTTTTGGCTTTTGTTGGGCCTGAAGAGGCGGACCTCTCGCTGAGCGCCGGCGAAGTCACTTCGGTGAGTGGAGGGCAGCTGGAGAACCTCGTGTCGGATCATCGCAGCGAGGCCCTCGACTTGCTGTTGGCCTCTAAAAAGGTGGTGGTTGTGATGGATAACTACGGCTTGGAGGTCCTTTGCGATTTGGTTCTCGTGGATGCGATCCTCTCCCTAACCGACTCCACGGTATCATTGCATGTGAAAGATGCCCCAGTCTTCGTGTCGGACGTGACAGACAAGGACGTTCCCAAGGTTCTGAAGTGGCTCGAGACTCGACTGCCGGAATTGGCTGAGCGTTTGAACGTACACTTGGGAACTGGGCGGCTGAAGGCGGAAGCCCACAGCTACTACACAACGGCCCGGTCATTTTGGGAAGTACCTGCAGAGCTGCAGTCCGACTTCTCCGACGCGGCCGTCGTGTTGAAAGGGGATGCCAACTTCCGACGACTCTTGGGTGATCTCCACTGGCCGTACGACACCGACTTCGCCGAGTATGCCCGAAGTTTTTGGCAGGGATCAGGTCTGATCTGTCTGCGGACGATGAAGAGTGGCGTCGCTATTGGTATTCCAGACAGCGAGCAGCAACGGGCACAGGAGGCTCGAAAGGACGACTGGTTGACTTCCGGCGTTTTCGGACAGGTATTGACCTTCGACCGTGGCGCCGCCTAAGGGCCTAAGCCCTGAGCGCATCTCGATTTTCCTTTATTGCTTCACTGCTCTGAGGTCTTTGCTTCCTCGATAACCCCAAAACGAAAAGATGACAATGACGATAAGAGATGCCAGCAAGCCCAATGCATCTGACCACATCAAACGCTTCTATTTTTAGAACAAAAGCCCTTCGTCCTGCCAGTTGCCATGTTATCGAGAGTGCACAGGCTGAATTGAAGGATTCTGCATTCAAGCGACAGCTCCACGGCAAACACGGCCCGTCCTATGGTACTCAGCAAATGCAAAGCTTGCTGCAGATTTTCAGATATAGAGTTGCTTAGTTGCAGCTGTGTTTCTGCCGCAGTATCTGGCCCTAGCTCTTGGGGAAGAAGCTTGGGCAATACCTGCTGCTTGAAGGGTCGCGGCTCTCGATGGACAGGACCCTGAGACCGATCACTCACCTGTCTGCGGAACTCGGCCACTGCACTGGATCCCACCTCAAGTTTGTCAGATGCTTCTTTTCGTGTGCAGAGGATCACGTGCAGTCGTTGTCTGTCATTGTTATGGCGGCAACGCCGTCAGTTGCACAAACAAAGCGCGCCTGTGGCGTTTGCCGTGCTTTGGCCCGCACCCAAACCTAAAGGACTGCGCCACTTGCTCCTAGGCCTGGCAAATGGCAACAGGTAAGCTGTAAGCCACTGTAAGCCCTGAAGCCTCCACAGTTGAGATTTTTCCCAGCATCTTGAAGGACAAAGATGCGCCTCCTGACGCTGGTGATCGTAGCGGTACGGCCCCCACCTTGCATCGTGGCTGTGGCTCTAGGTGATCATGCAAGGTTCCGGACTTAGCATCAGAGACTTGCATGTGGGGCTTGGCATGGCCTTTAAAGGTCAACAGGAAGACTACAAGCACGCATGACTTCTTGCTTTTCCCTGCTCAAGTTAATTGGCATGTCAAGTGTAAGTAGAGGGCTTGCATGGTGTGGGCCTGTCAGCCGATGACCATGCAGCTGCCTGCGACAAAAGCGCCCTTCACTGCTGGTTGGCAAGTTGCCCTCCTCATCCTCCTGTGGATGCAGACCTCACCGGCGCAAGTGAACATACAGTTTGGAAGCTACACTGAGGCGCAAGAGCTGCAATGTGTCCTGCAGAGCGGAGATGCTGAAGATCCACTAATGGGCATTGAGCTACTCACACTCAGGAACGACCGGGCAGGGCTGCCTTTCTACCTAGCTAGAGGAAAGTTTCTCTCTGACGATGTTAATTTCAGCCGCATTGGCAGCTTCGAGTTTGCGAGGGTACGAACTGGGAGCATGGCAGTGAATCCAGTGACAAGCGTGTTTGCAGTAATTTCTTCGCAGACGTTGTATGTGTTGGACACAGAGACCGGGGCAGACGTCCAGACTTTGGACGTCAGCGGATTTGGCAACCTTGGAAACCTTGAGTTCGACCTGAAAACCCAGAAGATGTATGGCCAGTACTGGGACGGGGAACAAGAACACTTCGTGGAAGTGGATTATGAGCGAAACACTACGCAAAAAATTGCCACAATCAATCTGCGATCCAAGATGGCCTCGACTCGTGCAATTGACTACATCGCAGGCCGCTTCTACCTTGTTGCTGATAATCAGCAGCTTGTTGGCCTAAGCCTTGAAACAGGGGAGGAGGTTACTCGGAACACTTTGTCACGGTCTATCGGAAATGGTGGGATCTTCTTCGACGGGGCGACTCAAAAACTACGTGCCCTCTGCAGAGCGTTCGATGATTCCTCCGACTTCGCTCTCTGCATCGTTGACCCCAGCACTGGAGAAGTATCAGCGACTTCTGATGATGCTGAGCGGATCTCTGCGGTTGCCATGGCCGACAATGCCTACGACTCTGCGAACCAGGTTTATTTCTTCACAGAGCCAGCCGGGCTTGTCGCTTTCAACGCGAACACTGGGAAGCGAATTGCAGGACCATATACGTCCGCAAATGCAGCCTCGCTAACTGTAATCCCCAGGTGCGAGTGCTGTGTTGTTGCGGACAGGGACAATAGTTCCAACACTGTTGCGGACCTGGCCAATGGCTCAAACACTGGGCGGCAGCTTCAGCACAGCTCTGGCAGCTTCGCTGCATGTAATGAGAACACCATAGTCTCAGGGACGAGCCGTCCTGAGCAGCAGAAGCTCGGCGTCCTTGCCGTGCTTGGCTCATTGGCACTACTTGACCTAGGCTAGTCCTTCGAGGCTGCGCGGGCTCAACAAAAACACTTGGCGTGCGAAGTTACGTGGCTATGTCTCAAACTCATCCCCTAAGAACCCTGATCGTTTTTGCTGTGGCTCTGTTCTTCCTAGCATTGCTGCGGGGAACAAGGGACCAACATCTATTGGCCTTCAGCCACATTCACAGCCATTGAAGTCATTGAAGTGGAAGGTGGCAGCACAAGAAGATGCACCCCCGGCAACTTCCGAGGCAGGTCTTGAAACGTACCGCAACTCTACGTCGCTACGTAGGGCCCCCCGCCCCAAAGAGTCCTCAAGAGGCGAAGACAAGAAGGCCTATCATCTCGACGGATATTCTCCACGGCACTGCGGAGCTCTTCTACGACGTCTATGCCGGGGGCTTCAGGGAAGTGAACCTGTAGCCCTGTACCCAGCTGCTCTCTGGCTCAGTCTGACTCTGAAATAACCTTCGCAAGCCACGGCACCCTTTTTTGTATGAAGTCCTATGCCTTTGACTTGTAGCCTTTAGCCCGATGGCCCCTGCCTTCCAGGACTCTTTGCACAGCAAGTTCTTGAAGGCACACATCGACAAGCCTTGAACTTGGCAGGAGTACGCACGTCTTCAGACACTAATCTTGGTTGTAATGTCTCGCTGATCTTCTTTGTGCCATTGGCTTTTGCTCGTTTGTACGAAGAGTGGTAGCACTTATCAGCGCAGCTTCCACTACTCTGCTGCCGTCTTTTCAGTATCCAGGAGTTCACGTTGGTGACGGTGGTTTTGATGGCATGGTTGAACATGATGCTACAGCTGCAGCTGCTGCTGCTGCTGCTGCTGCTGCTGCTGCTGATTCTGATGATGATGATGATGACGATCTTCAAAACGACACTGTTTATGATCGAGATGGTGGTGGCGGCTGGGTGGTCTATCTCTCGGAAAGCCATGCATTACTGCCATAGGTACCAAGATTCGCGTGCTCAGCAACATCGCTGGAGTTGAAGTGGGTTAGGTGTGTGTAATTTTGATTTTCAGTGTTTCGCCGAGGCACTCGGCAACGCTGTCTGCCAGCGTGTCGGGAATTTTGCCGGATGATCCTATTGTCGCGGGTTCCCCAGTTTTGGGTGCAAAACTTGTTGCTGGTGGTCTCTACGTGCTTCGCAGTATCCCTGCAGAGACGCAGTCAGCGTTTCGCCTGGGTGTTGCGATGTGTTTTTCAAGATGACTGAGTCACTCGGCGAATGCAAGTGAACCACAGAGCTCAGGAAGTGTGCAAGAAGCTTCAATGCGACGCTAGCCAGGTCGGGGCTTCCGTGTCTCAGAGCTCCCAGCAGTCCATGTAAGACTGGCAGGTCAAAGACGTTCACAAGACGACGCAGGACCTGCCAGATCGAACAGTGCGTAATTGCGGTTACAGTAGACTTGTAAAAAGGAACCCTAAAAAATAGTGTTGATCAGTACTTAGGACCCTTTATTATCTAAGTCAGGGTCCCTATTTGGTAGATGGGTGTCAGTTGCAAGCTGCCGTCAACTCGGTTTCGCCCTCTAGTTTGCAGTTTCAGCGGGCCTGTCCATGTAAGTTAAACGGCTTGAGCGAGCCCGACCCTATACGTGGACCCTAAGCCTAAGCTCCAAACTGCCCGAAACCAGGCCCCACGACCCTAAATCCTGAACCCTAGGATCCAAGCACCAAAACTCGAAACCGACGACCTTTCCCTGTCCAGGATCACAGAATCTGAGGCTGATCACACCAAAAAGCCAGTTCCGAATGGAATCCCATCGTCTCCCAACGCAAAAGAACTGTTAAAGAAACTCCCAAAGCTCCGAACCCCAAACTCTGATTTCCTACAAGCTCCAAGCCGCATGCCTTAAGCCAGTAGCTTCTCCAGTGGTGCACCCGAAACTGGCCCCGAATCCTAGACGCTTACATGCTCTAAACCTTACGCAGCCCAAAAGCTTCAAAGCTCAAAGCCCAACCACCCCCCATATCTAAAAGCTCCTAAGCCCCTTAGCCCCGAAACCCTAAGCCCTAAACCCTAAGCCCTAAGCCCCAAACCCTAAACCCTAAGCCCTAAACCCTAAAGCCCTAAACCCCGAAGCCACAAACCCTTTGAGTCCTTGGAGGAGAAAGCTCTGGAGGCCTGGGAGGCTGTGAAGCTGAAGTCTACCGAGCTGCAACAGCCCCTCTCTCGGTGTGCACTGCGACCAGAAGGTTACACAGGTATATATATATATATACATATATATATACATACATACATATGTATACATGTACATCTATACATACATATATAGATAGACATGTATTCATATATATATATATATACACGAACAAACAGTTTTTTAATTCTAGTCCACCGGCAGTTTTGATTTTAAGTAGATGTTTGCTTGTATACTTGGATGAAGGCTTTCTGTTTCAGTACTGTCTTAACAATGGCTTAGGGGGCATAGGATTGTGCGGTTCAGGGTTGCGAGTCTGGCGTTTTGGGTGCCAAGGGTTTCAGGCGTACTTAGAGGTTCAGATATCAGCAGGGCTTGTGTACGCATCTTAGCTGGAGCCGCCAACGATCACTGGTTGTAACTACGCAGAAAAGTTCTTCTGCGGCCCTGTGCCTTCCTGAGCCCGAGATTCCCCTTCATGCAGTTTTAGATTTGAGCAGCAAACGCTGAACCGCAAACCCGAGAAGCCCGAGACCCGCCACCGGAAACCCATCAGGTTTGGCTGAAGGATAGCTAGCAGAGCCATGGCTGCGCAACGTCGCGGTGGCGGATTGCTCTGGGCTGCTTTGCTGAGCGGGCTCGCCCTCAATGTGCTCGACCTAAGGACGCCTGGCTCTGAAAGCTCGTGCCAGAAACTCCACATGTAACAGGAGGGTTTCACAACCTAAAACCCACCCAACTTAGGATAGTACTCCAAATTTGGTCCAAATGCACCTCAGCAGCTGTCAGCAGCGAAGCCGGTTCTGTGGAAGCTCTATCTCTAGATCGGGGATAATTAAGCAAGACCGGGCAGCAGACAAAGTGGCACTTGGCAAGTTGTGACCTGTGACAGACGCCCTGCCTTCCTGGCGGTGGAGACGCACCAGAAGCCGGTGCAATCCCGTCGCAGCTTCGCCTGGGCAGTTGGCGCTGGACTTCTTTCCGAGCCTGCGTGGGCAGAAGAGGAAGCGGCTCCGAAGAAGAAGAAGGAACGACCGCCGCTGGGCTTGCTTGAGGAGAGTGCTTCAAATCCCATGACGGACCATCTGAGAGCCTCCGAGGCCTGAAACGCTGATTGCCGAGGGTTTGGAATCCAAAGCAATTCCTTTGAACGGCCGGGCGGGTCTGCTGTGCACTCTCCTTGAGGGCATCGTTCAGCTAAGAGCGATCGATGTAGGAACAGAGATTCGCAGGGCACGTCCACGCTCATCAGAGAGTGCAAGCAGCAATGTTCCAATGCCACCTGACCTGTGTTTCAGCCTCTGCCTCTGTTCTCCAGTGTTGGCATTGCTTCAGGGCGCTGGTCGATTGTCTTTGGGAAGAAGATCGCTGGAAAGACTGAACCTGAGCTTCGTGCTTTGCCTTGGCGGGTCGTGAGCCGTGCCTTTTCAGGCCCGTCTACAAGAAGGACGGAGAATCGCTCGGGCCCCAGCTTTTTGCCGTGCGTTCCCTTTGTTTTCATCCCCATCAGAGCCCCAAACCTAAGGTACTTTCTCATGACCAATGATTGCGGCCAGCTACAAATAGATACGGAAAAGAAGGCACGTTCATGTGCGACACAATCGAGCTGCGGGGATCCGAAGCTTTTCGCACCTTCCAACAAAGACAACCCTTCCAACAAAGAAAACTGAGGTTTGTAAACTGTACATAGATACACATGTTGTCGGGGTTGATGATATTGCATCATATTGACAGGAAGCTCTACACCAACATGCCTTTGGATCGAGGAATCCTCAACCATAGGCCATAGGCCCTAAACTTTAGACCTCTGCGATCGCTGTGTTGTTATAATTGCCAATGATTGCTGGTGCTGTTGTTGTTGTTGTTGCTGCTGCTGCTGCTGCTGCTGTTGAATTGCTTTGTTGCAACAGCTTGGCTTTCTTATCATGGAGGTGGTTTTTGCCGTGTTGGAGCAGTCGTTGCTGGTTGCTAGTGTTGGTCGTGCATTTCTGTACTCCTGTCACTGTTCGTCCTACACGTCGGACCACAAGCCATCACAGTCTACTGCGAGCCCAGGGCCCGGGATGAGGCTTCCTTGGGCCTTGTCATCATCATTCCTTTGACCAAGCAAGCAATCGACGAACCAGCTAGCAACTGATGGTTGCCTTGTCACTGTGCAATCTTCCACATGTTGCTACTACATACTACTGTTGCTGCTGCCATTCTTGTTGGCATGATCTGCTATTGGAGCCATACATGTTACCACACGTTTCCACGCCAGGCTACTTGTGACGGTTCCATCGGCATCCAGAAGGACGGTTTCTGATTCGACTGGCGTTTACGGTTTAGGTCTCCTCGGCCGCGGAGCCATAAGAACAGCAAGGGTGCGAAGGGGCCACCTCTCTGCACAAAGTCTCGCACGGAAGCGAGATGCGAGCTGAAAGATGGCTTGTAGGAGTCGGGCTGGGTCATTGATGGCAAGGCTGCCCCGAACTTCAAGGTGGGAGCACTTCGACACTGCAAGGATACTTGCATGGCTTGCGTGGTCGCCTGTGGCCTCTCGCCTGCGGGATGTAACACGTACTTGCGATCGTGATCCCAGAATCCCTGAACCTTCAAAGAACCACCGCTCAGCGTCCGGCTTGCAGCAGTTTCACCATCCACACCACAGAACGACACGGGATCCGAGAGATGCTGCGACAAAGCCTCAACTTTTGGGCTGGAGACCCCGAGGAGTGCACATGAAGCAAAGATACAGGCTCATTCTATGGTTAAGGAGCCTGATTCAGCAACTCCTGGTTGAACAAGCCCAGAGGTTTACGGTCTCTGTATGCCTGTTGTCAGGTCCGGCCCGAGACCAAGGAGGATGCCAACAAGAGTCAGGGCATCAGCGCGGCCCCGCGGCTCATTGCATACTAATTACTGCGGCTATGACTACCGCTACGGCTGCTACTGCTACGACCTACTACTACTACTACTACTACTACTACTACTACTACTACTACTACTGGTACTACTACTCCTGCTGCTTCTATCATGTGCTACCACTTCCACAGCTGAACTCCTGGCTAGTCTCGTCTGCCCTGCGAGTCCAAGCTGAATGAAATCGTGAACGAAGACCTGGCAAAGTTTGAGAGGCAGTCCTCAGTGTCGACGCTACTTGGATCGATCTTGGAAACAGTTTAGCTAATATATTATGGATATACAAACGGGTTTTTATAGAATAATCAAAGGTGTGTGTATATCTATACACACACACACACTCGCAGAAACATACATGTATGATTACTTTCTGCTTGGATCTACAAGTTTCCTCCTCTTGTGAAGGGCGTTGGACGCTCAAAGAGGGTCAAGCAGGGCTTAGCAAATTCATCTGAAAAAAGCTGCGCTTGACCTCGCAAATGAGCCAAAAGGAACCGAACCGAACGCACCCAGCCCAACGATCTTGGCGACAAGAATGGTTTTGAAAAATGGATTCGAACACAACGACGCTCCAGTTTGCCAGTTCGTGCCCTGAGTGCATTTGAGAAATTACCAGCATTTTGAAGCCCCCCCCCCCACACACACACACACATCCATGCATAAATCTCTGTGTTTCTGGCACTGATTGGTAAAGTACCCAAGGTTCCGAGGGACGATGGATGATGATGATGAGGCCTGGCGTGAAGTCTTGCTGGACATCGCTGCCTGCAGAGCTGAAGCAGCAAAGTGTTGTTCGAGCTCGAAGCCAGATGGGTAGTTGTCAAATTTATGGTCCCTTTTTGGGTCCTTATTATAATACGGCACCTATTATTTAGGGTACCCCAAAAGGGACCATAATTTTGACAACTACCCAGATGAATTGAGCTTCTATGATTGGCGCCAGGAATAGTTTCTGCATATGTGGAGCAGGAGCACGAGCATGTTCGAGTCAATCAGCAAGCAAGGAGTAGTCCAAGGAACTGCAGACAGCACCAAAGGCAACTAACTAGCTGGTTGCATCTATGCTGTCATGTCCGAACTCTAAACTTCTATAACACAGCGTTGCATTGACCGGCCATGGACATCAAAGCGCTCACCTCAGCACAGTTGGTGTATCTGTGATGGGTAGACATGCACTCATGCGGTGTAGAATCTGTGTAGCTGCAGGGAAAATGCTTGTACCGAGCTTGTCACAATCTAAGGTGCTGGAAGTAGATGACCTTCCGGCAGCTCTCCCAGATGATGGCAGAACCGTCCCTGATGTTGGCGATGCACGTGTGGGTGTGTGAGCTTGTTCTTCCCTGGCATGTGGCATATCATTCTCAAATTCAGATCAAGTGTTTTGAGGCAAACACCTTCTTGTCGCTTCGATATGGAGACACCCGAAAGCAGGTGGGCTCGTCCGCTCGATGAGGGACTGCAGGGTCTTTGGCTGGCCATTGATGAGGGGAAGCTGATAAGACTTCGAATGTTGCCCTCCTCCAACGGGGGTTGCTCTAGGTTAGGGTCCGCTTGAGGTTTCCTTACCCTGGTTGAATCTCTTTGGATCTGACTGTCTCGCAACGAACCCCCTACGTGCCAATGCAGGCCTCTAAAGCAGCACACCTGATCGAGACAGCAGCCTCTTCCTAGAACGCAGGCGCCGTTCCGCGCTGGGGAGTCCTTTGCCTTTCCGCCAAGTGGCAAGCAGCCAAAGGCCTTCACCGTGGACGTCTTCCAGAAGGTTCGCTAAATGCGGTGTTTGGGGTTTGGGGTTGTGCCCTTTAGGTCCCATGCAATGTGGGGAATATGGGGTATCATGTTTATACTACGACTGTTCGTGCCGGTCGTCTGCTCCATCCTCTCCACTTGCTAGCTCCGCCAGGTGGCATCTTCTCAGGTTAGCTTAGCAGGCATCTCTGCTCTCGGAGGAAGCTTGAACAATGTGGAGAGCCTTGCCCAGGAACATGGGGGCTTAAGGTTCGGGGTTGAGGGTTCAGGGGAACTTAACTTGGGAAGAATCAGAACAATTTCGCCGAAACGTTCTTCTTGATCAGGTGAAGGCTGCACCAAAACTCGGGACTCGAAACTCAAGGAGACTACACCATAAGCCGCTTACACCTGACCGAAACCCTGAATCCGCCCCTGACAAACCCTAGGTAATGAACACAACCAGACACCCCAAACTCAAAGCTGAAAGCGCTCTTATTACCGCCATATAGCTATAGTATTACTATACCCAAGAGCTAATAACCCTTAGTCATTTAGTTTCCCGTTATAGCATCCATCTAGTTGCATATACCATGCCCACAAGCCAATTGATATAGTATGCTTCGAAAGCCCCACACGGTTACAGTATTCTAAAACCCATACCCAATAACCCCTACTGATGCAGTATAGCATCCCGTTATATCACCAGTCTAACGATAGCAAGTATACTATGCACAATCGTGATATACTATCCCCTTATAGCCCCCATATAGTTATAGCGTCTGATACCCCACAGCCATAACCCTTAGTCATATACAACCCCTTTGTAGCCCAAATGCTACACTAAAATAAACATAACGGCAGCTCTGCCGTCATTATTGAAGTAGAATCGCTCCTTTCGTCCAACCTTTTCAATCTCAAAACTGCCGGATGTCCCTGAGAGAGATGACAACACCGCTTCCCCTCCACCTCCTCCTCGTGGTCCAGCGGCTGAGCGTGCTCACCTGCAAGAGCAAGCTGCGACGTTGAAACGCAAGCCGGCGGGCAAACCTCCGGCCCTCACAAGGGCAAGGGTGGTAAAAATGGCAAGAGCAAGAACAAAGGAGGGAAGAGCAAAATCTCCCAGACGGTGGCCTTGGCGCTCTTTCCTACGTCACGGGGTGTCTTCCATTGCCCAAGATGAAGATGTTCGAATCATGATTATGCCCGGCTCGACTTTCAAAAATAGTCGCGTGCGCTAGACAGTCTTCAGCACTGTGGGGAAATCAAAAATCAGACAAAGTGAAGTGAAGTGCCGTGCCTTTCCTAGAACTCATTTGCGATGTCACTGCATTTGAGTTGGGTGCGTCAAGAGCCCTTGCTTGTCCACTCCTGATGCAGCTGGTCACACCTGCAGGCCGGCGAACTCTGAGAATGACCAACTTCTGCTGCAGATCGTGTGAGTGACTACACCTTCGTCAGGCACCTGCGACATGCAGGTGTACTCCAAAGGGACAACAAATAATTCACAGCATCCTGCGACGCCGAATCTCAATGCAGCTCATTGGGGGGCCTTGAGCAGGCCGTGGCCGGCCGAGGAGAAGCCAATCAGGGAGTTACTGCTTGGACGCATTGGTCTGCAGACAACTGACCTCAGCTTGGTCACTGAATCGGCCGGAGCAGCTCCCGCGGCTCATGCGACAAGGCTCCCACGGCGCGTAATGCCTTGAGAACGGCTTCGCAGAGACGAGGTTGGCCGACACCATGTGCACCAGCCGGAACTATTCGATGTTCTCGACAGGGCAATGGAGCTGCTGCTCACAGAAGGTGGGGTGCCCCTTTGTCCCGGCGACAGTAAACGAAAAACAATGCAGGAGTGCGTGCGATGCCGGTCTCCAGGCTCCATCTTGGCTCACATGTTGTGGGGGCGTGTGGGATTGTTTATGTTCGAGGATGCTGAAAATAATTTCGACCAACGGCCAACTCAGCAGGGTGACCGAAAGCCGAGCCTCCGTTCATTTTCCGTCTCATTTTCGGGGAATGACGTTTACGGAGCCCGGGCGCTCTGCCAGTCTGAACTCCAAGTGGAGCGGGCTATGACGTTTTTCGGAGCCCGTGCGAAACCGGGGATGATTGCGCCTCAGGCACGGCCCTGCGCTTGCAGAGCTCGCTCACTCACGCACTCACTCACCCACCCACCCACTGCTCACTCACACTCACTCACACATACCATAGTCGCAACAGCCCAGAACCCTGCGTGAGATATGTATATATATATATGTAATGTACCGTGTCCGTTGAAAAAGCCCCATACAGTTATAGTATACTGCTTTAGCCAACAGCCCCTAAACCTTGAACCCATACAGTAAAAGTATGATAGATATCATCTTCCCCATAGCTACATCGTATGCTATAGTTATATGGGCAATACTGTCTGGTGCTTAGCAGGGAATGGGGGAATGGATCCCTATGGTAGTCCCTTAAGGTCCCTTACAGTAGTCCCTATAACCCATTCCGCCATTCCTTACTAAGCACCAGACAGAACATGGGAGTTTCCGAAAATAGGGGACCCTAATATAGTACCCTAAATAGTAGTATCCTTATTATACGGACACCAAAATAAGGGCCCTAAACCCTAAACCCTAAACCCTAAACCGTAGGGACCCTTATGTTCGGAAACTCCCATATCCTTCCTAGGATCGAGACCCTGGACATTGGCAGCGCGCCACTGAAGGCCTCCTTCGAAGCCTCGATGCGATCTTTTGACCACCAGGCTGGAGGGGTCATGGAGGGGTTTAGGGTTTAGGGGTTTAGGGGTTTAGGGGTTTAGGGTTTAGGGTTTAGGGTTTAGGGTTTAGGGTTTAGGGTTTAGGGGTTTAGGGTTTACTTGGAGGTTCATGGGTAGTTATAAGTATGGTTATAAGTCCCCTAATATGGGTTATGATTAAAGTTACCCCACTTATAACCCCATTTACAACTGCCCATGAACCTCCAAGTAGGAGGTTGTAGCGGCCTCAAAGGATTTTTAGAGGGTCGTTCGAAAGGTTCACCGAGTTTTCGTGGGGTTGTGGTCAGGAGTATTTGTGATGGTGTGATGCCGCTATTCCTGCTGCTGTTCTGTGTGGCATCTCGTTGTCTGCTTCGTGATGTCGGTTGTTTTGCTAAGATTATTTGCGATTGTCATCGCCGGCTTTGTCGTCATGACTTGCTGAACATAGTGACAATGATCATGAGTATGCTGCTTGGCTGCTGTGGCGGTGGAAAGTAGACGGCGTGGCAGGACAAGTCAGGAGCCTCTCGCGGCCGAAACGCCGCGGAGCGGGCAAAGCAGTACATGGAGCAGCGTGGGGTGCAGCACTTTCTGCAGGAGAAAGGGTGCAGTCTCTGTCTTGTCCTTTGCAATAAATGTTTTACTTTCTCAAGACATGTGTAGTCTTGCTGGGCAGTACAAGAGCGGATTCTGCAGGAGATGTTCACCCAACTGCTTGAGCGAAAGCCAGAGGATTATCTCGGATTTCTGGCGGATTTCATCGAGCAGAAGCAGGATGAAGCAGACCATGCCGACAGGAATGAGATCGACTTCTCTTCAGAGCCCGGCTTGGGAGAGAATCCACTGCCCGGTTTCGCAGCATTCCCGCTTCCTGACCTTTGCAAACATAACAGCATTGCCACCGAAGTGTTGCGGGCACAGCCAGAGATCGAGCAGCTTGCAAACCTTCGAACCAGCATGGGTGTGTCTTTGGCACAGTGTATAAAGCCAGGCGTAGACTGCCCAGGGCACCCGATGGTGAAGGTAGCTGGGGCCTTTGCTGGTGATGGAGAATGCTACAGCACGTTCCATCAATTCTTCGACCCTCTCGTTGCAAGCCTAAGCTTGAAGGGCTCCGTGCGTAGCGGCGATGGTGCGACCCATCCTTTGGATGGTGATGTCTCCAAGATCTCCGGTGACCAAATAGATCCGTCAGGGAGCTATGTGGTCTACGCAGTCCTGGAGGCACGGAGAAATGTCGAAGGAATTCGCATGCCTGTTAGCTGCTCCAGGGAGGAGCGCCGAGAAGTGGAGAAGCTCTTGTCCTCGGCCCGCCTACGCGGAACCTACCTCCCCCTGGCTGGCTCGAAGAGTTTTCCGAAGCGTTTGGGGGGCATGGCAGCCTTTCAGGAGGAGCGGCTTCGAAAAGTGGGGATGCTCCTGACCGAGCCAGATTCCAAGTTGAAATTGGCGGCAGGATTCGGAAGACACTGGCCGGATGCCCGCGGGGTCATGGTGTGTGATGCTCCTGGTGTCTTCGTCTGGTGCAATGAGGAGGATCACTATCGCTTCTTTGCGAGGCAGGAAGGCTCTGAGATCAAAGAGCTCTACGAGCGGATGGCGAAGACGATGTCAGCCGTCTCAGAGGCGGCGACCATGGCCGGGAAAGCCTTCGCCTCTTCAAGCAAGCTCGGGTGGCTCACGACATGTCCTTCTCGCGTCGGCGCGGCCCTGCGCGTGACGCTGACGCTGCGAATCCCGTTGTTGGCCAAAGCCGTCGATCTGCCGGCGCTGTGTGAGTGCTTGCATTTACACTGCGACTCCAGCAGCTCCGCCATCTCCGGGAATTTGTGGCAGATCCACAGTTTGAGTAGCTTGGGAGTGTCCGAGGTGGAGGTGATGAACGAAATGATTCAGGGCTGCAAACTTCTCGTCGGACTGGAGCAGCGCTTAGAGCAGAAGGAGCCGATCTTCGATTCTCTCCCGGGCCTGGGCACAGAGCTGCCCTTCAGCCCTCTGCCCTGCAATGGGCCATGCCCGGAAGCCATGCCCGACCTTGCCGGCTGCCGTAGTTGCTTGGCTTAGGTTTTGTTTTTTCTTTTGCAATATTTGGCTGCGCCTCGAAGTGTGGGAGGGAGGATGATGGAGGATGGTTCAGGCGTGCTCAGGGGTTGGGTCTCACGCGAGTGTCCAAGGCTTGGTGGCGGCTTCCCTGAGGGTGAACCCCAAACTCTACCTCCAGTATCGCAGCCTGGCGACCGCTGCTGGTACGCACCTTGGCGTCTGCTTGAGGCCAGCTTTCGACCGAGATGTGGGAAGGCAGAAGACCCTCGGCCGCCTTCTATGAGCTGGGAAATTCGGGCCGGCTTTGGAAAACGAGAGAGCCTAGGGTAGAGCTTCGCTGGGCTGAATCCTAAACTCCCAAACATCAAAGGGCCATATTCCTATACTGATATACACCCGCCAGGGAAAAAAAGGGGTTCCCTTTTAGGGCCTGCTTGGGAGGTTCATGGGTAGTTATAATTAAGGTTGTTTAAGTAGGGTAACTGTAGCTATAACAGTATAACCCATATTAGGGAGCGTATTATAAGGGAACTTATAACTCCATTTATGAACCTATATTAGGGAGCTTAATAACTCCCTTTAAAAACCTATACTGGCGAACTAATAACTACCTTTAAAAACCTATATTAGGGAACTAATCACTCCGTTAATAACTGCCCATGAACCTCCAAGCATCCATGCCTATCAGCTCAAGGACTGCCTCGGGCCTCGTGGCCGGGGACGAAGAGTGCTTGGACACCTTCCGCGATTCTGGGTGGCTGTTTAAGGAACTCAGTTTAAGCTACCATGATTATGGGATGCCTGTAGTGACTGTAGTGAGTAATACTGTAGGGTTTCCTTATCATGGTAACTGAGACCCTGATATTTACTATATTAATATATCCCCGCTATGGCAACTTAAACTAAGTTCCTTTTAGCGGCAACCCAGGATTTGTTCGTCGCCGTTCACGGACAGCTCCAGGCACTCCAAGCTTCCTGGGAGCCTCCACGAGGCCTCAAAGCATATAGCACGTTACAGTATGGTATTGTATATCATGGTATATTACAGAAATATATATATATATATATATATATATACATATAGTTATGCATATATACAACACACATACATATGTGCATATATATATATATATATGTATGTGTATATGTATGTAAATGTAGTAGCGCTTTATAGTACATTGTATTGAAGCGCGCAGAGCGATGCGGAGCAATACAGAGCTTGAACGTGGCGTGGTGTTGTGTACCTTGTGTGTTGACACAAGGTAGCGGCACAACCGTGGAGCTAACAAGCTCATGCCAGTGGGTGAAGATCGAAATGCGGCGCAATGTTTCTGGCCTCAGGCGTGAACGGTCCAACGCGAGTCAACATGTCATAATTTGCTGCTGTGCATGAGTTGGAGCTTCGGCGTTGTGAAAGAGGATTGCTTGCAACTGCAGGTTCGCCCCATCATGCTCCACGGATGAAAGGCGCGAGGTGGAGCGTCTGCTGGTGCGCTGCATGGAGAATCAGAAGGTGGGCATCGCACTCCTCACAGTGTGAACATATACAAACAGCCGAGCAAGGAGGTGGCAGGCAATTCTGGAGTGCGATTTCTGTGGAATACGGGACGGCGAGATTGTCGTGCGTATTTACGGTGAGTGAGATGCATGCTCTAAGCAGTAAAGCCACACACCACGTCACACCCTCAAGCCTAAATTATCGCCGGAGTGCACAGGCTGTGACGGGCCAGCACCTGTGCAGCAATTTGCTTTCAGCGATTCGCTCTCTGTGTCCAGCAGACAGTGCAATGGATTACATTCTGCCGCTTACGTGTTTCTGATGAAGGTATTATCCGTTGGCCTTCTCTCAAAGCTATCCTTTGATGCCCAACGGCATCAATCAACAGGAGACTCCGTGTCCTTGCTGTTCATGGCCTTGTTGGTCCTGCTTACCAGCTGCAAACTGTAGACGTGCTGGAGAAGCTACACGACCACACCATGCTTTCAGGAGGAACGGCATCTCGTGAGATTGGGAAAGCGACCCAGCAGAAAGTTGAGAGTTTAAGGCATTGTCGTGTCCAGGTGATGCAGCGGCGTTGTCACCACAGTCGTATCCTGCTATGATGCGCTCTTTTTCCTCAAGCAGTGCGATATAGTTTTGTTTACCTAAACCCTAAACCGTGAGGTTTGTGGGTTTCCCTGCAGAAGGGAAAGATGATGAGGTTGCTGAGGGTGGCGCTGGTGCTTGGTGCGCGGGGTGTTTCTGTTGATGCTCTCAGAGTCCGGTATCCAACACTTTGGTGCCATCTTAGCAGGGCCACACTCTTCGGCCTCTCGGGCCTTTCCGTCCAGTCCGCACGAGAGAGAACCCGCCCAGTGCGCAATCTCTGAGGCTGTTCCCGGCTCCGCACGCCTTGGGTGAGCTGAGCAGTGGAGTTGGTCGAGAATGGCCGGATGCACGTGGGGCCTTTCTGAGTGACGGTGACACGCCTGCATCATTTTCCAAAAGCCGTTCATGGTGTAGGCTTCCTGGATGTCTAGTGCCTCTTTATCTCAGATCCTCACTTGCGATGTCGCATTTTGCGTTGCCGTGGGCGGCATGCTGCCGATTTTCCTCAGTCCTCAGGAACCGCGGACGACGGTTGCGAGACTTTGGCGTGGGTGAACCAAGCTGATCACCTCCGTCTACGGCGCAGCCCTTGGCAGCCGCCTGTGTCCGTGTGTTGTCTCCAGTACTGAGTGCGCGACAAAATCCAGGTGCTTCGTCCCCGGGGGTGACATGCAGCTGGCATATCGAAAGGTTCAAGGCCGCTTACTAAAATATTGAATGGTATGCTGTACTTAACACACATACACACATACATACATACATACATACGTACGTACGTACATACATACATACATACATACATACATACATACATACATACTACGAAAGTACAACGTTCTAGGAAACGCAACAAGCTACTCTAAAGTAGATGCCACGCACAGCTCACTCAACCGTGAAGCAAAGTCAGCCCTGAAGTTTGCAGGCGCCTTTCTCCACTCAGGGCAAAGTCATCTTGAGCCACATGAAGTGGCGATGTCCAAAGTCTGGTCTCTCTCAGGGGAAAGTAGGGACGTGTTATTTTCACA
>CAJNDV010021768.1:40149-52556 GCA_905221635.1 Symbiodinium sp. CCMP2456
CAGGGCAAAGTCATCTTGAGCCACATGAAGTGGCGATGTCCAAAGTCTGGTCTCTCTCAGGGGAAAGTAGGGACGTGTTATTTTCACACATACATACATACATACATACATACATACATGTGTACGTATGCATGTATATTTATATACATGCATGCATGCATGCATGCATATGCATATGCATGCATGTATGTATGTATGTATGTATGTATGTATGTATGTATGTATGTACGTATGCATGTATGTATGTATGCATGTATGTATGTGGGATTACATATCGTTACATTATGTTATTTCATGATGTTTGTCTTTTTATATCATATTCTCTTAGGTTAGATTTCATTATATTTTGCTTTGCTTTATCGTAATTTATCGTGTTATATACTATAGACGGATTGGACCGATTTTCGGCGCTGTTCAGCAGCATGTCTGCAGCATTCCACGGGGATCACCATTGTACAAATATCCTTTGCAATCTCTGCTGTGACTGGTGATGTGGGGTGCAACTGACACGCAGGGATGGCCGACAACATCGAGACAGAGCTCAACTCCCTTTGTTCCAAGGGTTTCTGGGATGCAGTCTGGCAGCTTGTTCTAGCATTGTCACATGCTTGACACCGTCGTCTGCCTGTGCAGATGAGATGCGATTGCAAAGAAGCTTGTGAGCATGCTCATGCTGATGAGAATGATGATGATGGTGATGATGATGATGATTGCTCAGATGTTCCAAGTAGGTGAGCCGTACCCATCGGACGGATCTTGCTACGGAACTTGGAAGATTTGGAGATGCAGCCCGAGTGCAACTACACCTTCATCCTCCTCTGATGATGATGTTGCTGTTTGTGTTTCTGCTGTTGCTGCAGCAGCTGCTGCTGCTGCTGCTGATATTGGTGATGATGATGATGATGGTGATGAGCATTACGATGGTGGACGATGACAGCACTGACCATAAACCGTTGATGACGGCGAAGTTGCATGCTGCTAACATAAGATGGTGCTGCCAGACCTCGCATATTGAAAGGCAGGACAGGCACTTTTTGTTCGTCCGCGGGAGTTGTCTCTTTGCCACGGCATAGGTTTCTTCCGATTCCAGCGAGAATAGGTTCGAACCATGGAAAACGCGCTGTCAACTCCTCTTCGATGCTGGCTGGCAGGACCAGTCTATACCCAGACTGCTGCAAAAGGGGTTGCTGTATTGGACAGGCTTCTCTCGCCATGCGAAGTTTGGCTATGTCACGGTGGACTCTCTCCACTTGGGTTCTGGCATCTTGACTCGGTTCGCCGAACTTTCGTTGTCTCAGGTGGAGATTGCACATCTTGCATGTCAACTTGGAAAGGTATGCAGCTAACTGCTGCCATGCAACTGCCAGAACTGTATCTCGGCAGAAACACCGGCTGAACAGACTTCAACTGAGTTCTGATGGTCACACTTTGTCACACTCGCCTCACTTCATTCGTTTGTTCAACAAGGAGCCAGTTGGAAGATTTCCCGAAGCTCTGTGCTCGCCTCAAGCTGACACAGACTTGGCATGATGACTGCTACGAACTCTCGAGCCTCTTGGCTTATGGAGAGAGTCACGTTTTTGGATCGCCAGCCCCCCCCCCACCCCCCCTCTTGTCCTTTTGAGTGCTTTGGTTCCCAGCAACATCCAGCAACATCCAGCCAACCGACGAGCCTGAGGCTATCCGGCACCTGAACTGAAGGCCGAGGAGCTGAGCCATATCACTAGCTCAATCCACAGAATCATGATCAGCTATCGGCTGTTGTTGAGCACCATCTGCAGAGACACGCCTTCCAGGACCTGCTGGCTCGAACACTGCAGAGCCTGCGCATCCTTGCTTCCTGCCATGCTATCAGGGTCAAGGCTCTAAAGCGGCTTGAGGTTTGAAGGGCAGCCGGCCCTCGTGAAAATAATACATTAAGCAAGGAATAGGGCTAGCAGGGAGGTTCCGGTGTCTGAAAGTGCCAAAGTCGTCCGTAATACGGAGGAGTTTTAGTGAATGGCTGATTGGCATCACGATCCCTGTGCAATCCGTGAACCCGGGTTTCTCCTCAAAGTACACGTATCTGACAAATCTACATGCAGTTACATGCATACGCACTTTTGCTCTTTATTTCTTGATTCGTTTGTGGTTGCCATGTAAGCCGCAGCCCGACAGAATTGCCATCCAATTCCAAAGGTCTTTCGGATAATTCCCAGCTCCCCAAATCCGAAACTACAACCAGTACTACAACCCGAAATCCTGAACATGAAATTTTAACTCAAATCCTAAACCCCAAAGCCTAAACCCCGAGCTGTGAGGCTGGTTTGGATCAATCTCTCGCCGACGGTCAAACTGTGCAGCCAGATCTGGAGGTGCACAAGCAAACTACAGCTTAGGTTCTACGTGTGCACTGTAGTCTAGTAGTTTTCATCTTCTTTGTCGTTGAGGCACTCGGCGTGATCTGAGATCGCCGGACACTGAAAGGACATTACGTGAACATGAGAGGGGATGTAACAACTCAACCCGACCGTTTCACACTACCCGCATCATGCAGTCTCACCTGTCTAATCGTTGTTTCACCCATGTGCATCGAAGATGTGCCAGTTGCAGGCATGCAAAAAGAGGTGAAGAAGACTGGATTAGGAATGGCACCGGGAAGGAGGCAGGCGAAAAGCGCGGTCTGCCGCAGGCCGTGGGGGACAGGCTCTTGCAGAAGATGGGGGCTTGCCTCTCAGTGCTTGCTGGAGCAGACACGTGACCCCGAAACCGACCTCGCAATGCCCTGAGGCCAAGATCATGCCGGGCATGTGAAGATGGTGTCACACCGCTGGAACGAAGTTTGCCAAGTGGAACTTTGCTTAACTCCAGGACGTTTCGCGGTAGATAGCAATTGCTTCAGTTCTCGGGCCTCACTGTGATGTAGTCTTCTTCTACGCAGGCCAGCGCATTGCAAGGTGTGTGTGGTCAGTTTGATAGCCAGCACACTGGGTGAAGGTGAGGCCCTTTCCCTGATTTTATGCCGCAGTGCAAATTTTCTCAGGTTTTCACACACACCTGACTTGAGACGACTTTCTGTGCAATCTCTTGACTCATGCGATCAAGGCCGGTGTGGATAAGGTAGGTCAGCTAGGCTCGAGCATAAGGAAGCTCCGCAGCAGCGCCCGCTGAGCTCGTGTCCCGAAAAGAGCAGTTCTCTTCACTTCTAGGTTCTGGATTGTCCCAGCACTCACAACCTGCGCGGTTTTGATCTGGTTTTCCTTCCTGAGGCAGATGACTACGTACACACACTTCGTCGTTGACACGTTCGAGACAGTCGGCACCCAAGACAGAGACAACACGCATTTCATGCTTGGAGAGCTTACGCTCAAAGAGTGCCAGCTGCCGACAGCCAAGAATCAGCAGCTAAACCAGGACGAACCCACAAGTCATGAAACACGTAGCAGCAAGCAGACTCTGGGTCAGTTCCGGACTGGGCCGTTGGGGATAATTTCAGTCATTGTTGGCGTAAGATTTTGGGTCTCTTCGAAGCAGTTGGTGAAAGAGTAGCATATGAACATGTGCAGCCTAGAAGGGACCTTAGTTGTGACAGTCCTGATATGAGACTGTCAGAAGACTCTTAATGGAATCCTTAACAAAGCAACCCCCAAAAAAGGGACACTGATTTTCAGAGCTTCCCACTTTGTACCTCTAGCCATCACTAATGCAAACGCATCCACTTCACGCTCGCGGTGATTTGCACTTGAGGGTTCGTTTACTTCCCATTGTCTAGTGCGACCTTGGTACCGTACACGAAACTGGTATATACCGCAACATCTGGCCTCTCCTCCTTTGACCGTGCAATTCATACTGCGAGGCGCTGCCGCAGTACGCAGGTCTGATCGTGCGAGTGCTGGGCTCAGAAATCTTCCAACTTCTCAGTGAATTCGCGACCGATGCAACAACCACCGCAGCCCCTAACCCCCCCCTGAACTTCCTGTTGCAGACTCCGGGGAATCTCGTCCTCTTCGTGCTGTACATTGCTGCAGCAGTGTGTGGCTCTCGGAGTTTCGGAGCTCAGTTCTTGCTGGCTCCCTTTTAGCACGGAGCTACATGGACCCCTACAGAGGGGACCCTTTTTGCACAGTTGCGGCTCCTTGAGGTACGCGTTGGTGAAGTTGGCACTCGTGGCCTTCTGGATCTTTTGGACGCTTCTCTGCTGCCTGCCATGCGCCCAGCATGCCCAAGGTGTGATCGGCCTTCGAACTCTGAGCCGTAAAGTCTGCGATATCGTCCTACGTTGAGCGCAGTCTCTGGTGAGGTGTTGTTGTGGATGCTGCTGCTTGCGGAGAAAGTCCTCGAAGGTAGCGGCGCCTTGGATGGAACGCCACGCTCGTTTGGACGACGTACTTACCTTGCATAATGTCGTGAGCTTGGCTGTCAGGAGGACACTTCAAAGAAGAACGGCAAAGCTTCCAAGGCCAGGGCAAGAACAAGTCGGTGCTTTTTTTTGGTGGGGTGCGTTCAGTCCATGGAGGCGGCTGAAAAGGGCAAAGCCGCCACGGCGCCGGCGAAAGAGACCAACAAGCAGCCTCCTATGCCGGTTCAACATGGCTTCTAGAGTTTTCGAGATCTTCATACTTGCCTCTTCCATCTAGCTTCAAGTTGTTTATGTTAATCAGGTCCAACAACAAGAAGAAGTGAGGTCACCGAAGGCCCGCAGCAGTCGGACACAGTAAGCAGGAAGCAGAGCTGCACTCTTGCCGCTGCGTCACAATGGATTTGGAGACCAA
Organism: Symbiodinium sp. CCMP2456; assembly: GCA_905221635.1. NCBI lineage: Eukaryota > Dinophyceae > Suessiales > Symbiodiniaceae > Symbiodinium > Symbiodinium sp. CCMP2456. The sequence continues at coordinate 44,901 of CAJNDV010021768.1, forward strand.
TTTGCGATGCCAGTTGTTGGCTGCGATGCTGTAATAACTCTGATGCAGATGCCCGACCACTCAAGCAGCAGCCGCACATAGAACACAACCAAGTCCCACTACACAATACTGCATCCTGGCCGGCTCCAACAGTCAGCCGCGAGCTCGACTGTGAACCGTGAGGAAAAGGCAGCTACAAATGCCACAACAGGGCAAAGACCGAACCCGGTGCCCAGCATCTGTCGCTGCCTATTGGGTAGACCTAGAGCTGTGGAATTCAGCACGCTGCTGAACACAAGGAGCTCGAGTTTCTTGAAGCTTGAACCAACTGCGACTGCCTTTCTCAACCATGCTGAATTTACATTGACCTGCAGCAGAGCTGACTGCGCTGACACGGCTCTGAGTACCATCGAGGGCGTGGAAAGCCCCGCCTTGTGTAGACGGACGAAGTTCGTCTTAGGCCACCGGCCCCAGACCGTGCATCGCTTAGCGGACAAAGCCCAAGGCGATGGAGCAGGGAGGAGCAAAAGACCGGAATGTTTGTGCTCTGCCATGTACTGCCCGTCTCAGGTGTCATGCTGCATCGTTCGGAGGGGCAGCGCTTCTTGGGGGTGAGGTGACTGGGCCGTCAAGAGCCGGATTAGACTGCTGGAATCGGCTGACAACGCGAGCAAGGTGACAAGACTCTTGTGACAAGACCACTGTCAGTATCAACATTGTCCCAATCCGGAACACGAAGGGTACTCGTACTGGCTACGCCAAAAACCCGAAAGACGCACATACCGCAGAGCCGCATGGACGGGCAGGGCCACCGAAGCCCAACTTGGCAGGCCAGACGCCTTCGGACAGCCTTTTTTTTTTTTGGGATGTACCGGTACAGGATCACCGGGCACGTGTTTGGCTTTATCATGGTTTCTTCGGCAGTCGAACATCCGGCATCTTCATCTTCAAGAATTGACAACGTGCCGCGAGGTGCCTTTTGCAGTTCGCAGGTCTGACTGCGGGTGCTGGGCTTAGAGTTTCCATCCAGTTTGCTCACGGCTTTTGCATCAAACTTGCAGTACAGCCGGACCCCAAACGTTTGCGGTTTTCGAAAGAGTAGTCAGGCAGAAGATGCAGTGCCTCAGATTTTCGCTCAGTTTGAAGCCATTCGAGGCCGAGATCAGGTCCCAAGTAGGGTTTCCTCACTTCGCGCCATGGCTCGCCGCATCTTGACTCTGTCTTTTTACCTCGTGTCTCTGCAGTCCAGGGCTGGTGCCAACTTCACCAATGAGAGCAATGAGACGGAAGGCAGCGGCGACGAGATGAAGAGTGTCGGCGTACCCGTCCCGCTGGACGAGAGCTACATTAACCCTGGCGGCAGCGTACGGTGCCCCTCCCGCTGCAGGCGTTACTTCGCAGGGGCAGGGCCCGGCGATGGCGCCATTTGCCAAAAGCAGGCCTCGGGGGTCGGCACCGCTCAGCAGAACTTGGAGCTGGGCGTAGCATGCTACCCAGCATATGGGTGTGGCAGGGACATGATCACCTGCGTGGATCAGGCATTCGAGGGTTCCTTGCCGGACACCTCGGATGCAGCAAGCGCATGTGCAGGTCTTGATCTCGTCCAGGCGGAAGATCCTTGGACTTGTGGCACAGCCGAGGAGAACCGACCTCCCTGCAATGCCACGGCCAACAACAACGCAGGCAAGTGGCTGAAGGCCAATGGAGATCTGGCATGTGGCTGGGGATCCACCTATGGGGGTGTCTACCCAGGCTACGACGGTTCCCCTACGCCAGCCACTGAAGTCTTCACGGTTTCCAGTGACTTGGAGTGCTGTTTGAAGGCGATGTCTTTCGAAAACAGCTCCTGGGAAGATGGCGGTGCCGCCCTCTTCTTTCAGCGAATTGGCTCGAACTGTCGTGTAGACCGCGAGAAGATTATCTATGCTAACATGGATAGCTCGTCAGGGCGATCAGTGAAGTACCAGGACACGCGCTGTGGTTCAGGAGAGCAGTTCTACTACCGCCACGCCGCCGGGGCAGCAGATGCTGCCAACCTTCACACTGGTGGTCGCTGCGTCGTGGATGGAGGCTTCACTCGCCTACAGGAGCTGACCTCTGGCACGAACCTTCCTGGCGGTGAGCTTCCTGATGGGGTTGAGCTACCAAACTCTGAGTGCCCTGAAGGGGATCCCAATGAGACAGGGTTGCAACATGGCTGCAACGTCACCCTGAGATTCAACACCATCAATGATGCAGAGCAGTGTTGTGAGATGTGCCGTTCCATGAGCTGGCTCCCTAGTGTGGGTGGTGTTGTGGAGATGGATGATGCTGGTACTCCCAAGAACCCCTGTGTCGCGTGGCAGATCGTGGAGGGCCGCTGTCGCATTGTGCGTCGGGAGTATTTCGACTACTACAATCCAGGCATGACAATTAAGGCATCCTTGACGCGAAACAGCTTTGAGGCGCCAGGCAACACAGACTGGGTGGTGCCAACGCGTGGCTGCGGTGCGTCTGAAGAGGCTTGCAATTATTACTCCTTCATCTACTACCGCCAGTTCCGTGAGGTCGAAGGAGTTGCAGTGGACCCCTCCGTCCTGTCAGCAAACAGCTCAAATTCTAGCAAGAATGCAACCTACCGAAAAGTTGTGTCGGTGACCCTCCCTCCCAACGTGGAGAACTTGTCCTTTGAGCTCAATGTCAGCGCCGTGCCTACGAGACATGACCGCCGGTCGCAGCTGGTTCAGGAGAGCATGAACCAAACCTTTGCGAATCTCACTGGGGCGAGCTTCGATGACGTCGTGGATGGCCTGAACTCCAACATCACAGCCGTGACAGAAGAGACGGCCGGGTCTGGGGAAGACTGCGGGCAGATTGAGATCTACGCGGCATCCGCCCTGCGCAGGAGTGGTGACTACGAGATCTTTGATGAGGAGTCGTCTCCAGAGCCGCTCTGTGTATCCGAGTGCGCTCCTTCCGGCACGACGGCGTCCTTCCAGTGTGGTCTCCAGAATGTCACAGACGGAGGCCGTCGACTGGCTGCTTTGGACAATGTGGTGGTGTCCTTCACGGCCATCGGCTCAGGCTACGATACCGTGGATTTCGGGGTCGCTGCGGCCTTGAATCAGGGGCCCGCCACCACGGTCACTACCACGACAGGCGGCACCGGCTCCACTGTGACAGTGAGCACACAGCCAGTGTCCTCGGCACCAGGCTCGAGTCTCAGCCTGGCTACGATGGGTTTCATGTTTTTTCTGGCTTGCACGTACATCCAGCACAGCTAGTCAGCTAGTGCAGTGCTGGATGTTTTTTCTGGCTTTCACGTACATCCAGCACAGCTATTGTCAGCTAGTGCAGTGCTGGTCGAAAGCCAGGGCAGACGCAGGAGCCTCTTTTGACTTACTCCGCTCTGACAACTCATTACTAATTTAATTACATTACCAAATATTTCCAGTTCTAGTCTGATCCGACGTTAAGCCAAGCCATCCTTCAAGTACGCCCACTACACGCTCCACTTTCCTTCTGCCAAACCCGCTGCCTGGACGTGCTGTTAGCTAAAACTAGTTTTGCCAGTTCACGGCAGCAAACGCATATATATGCACAACGAATTTTCTTCGCGGTTACGAATTTTCTACCCGGCGCGTGGCCAAGATTCAGATATCATGAGCAAAAGGCTCATGTTGACAGGCTCAATCTTGGGATGGAAGCATTGTCACAATCTTGGTCCACACCCAGCTGAGGGGGTGATTCGCTTTTTCAGCAAACACGAAACCCTAAACCCTAAACCCTAAACCCCTAAACCCCTAAACCCCTAAACCCCTAAACCCCTAAACCCCTAAACACTTCAGAAGGCAGAATCGCAGCGGAGCTCCTCCTTTGTTTCCCTTGACAGGCACAGCAAGCCCTGCTTGCGGACCCATGAGTGGTCTTCGCAGATTTCTGCACAGTTCAGGCCGCTTCGTGACAAAAGGGGCTCCGAGGGGTGCTCGCTGCCGCCTGCGCCTCATGACTCACACACATGAGCTCATTTGCACAGTCTAGAACTTGCACACAAGCAAGTCCTGGCAGAATGGTCACTGACAGACGCCTGACAGAGGGGACTCTCACACAAGAGCTTCCATTGTAGATAACCTCAAGTTGTTCACCCTGATCAGGTCAGACAAGAAGAAGAAGTGAGGGCACCGTATCCCGCAGTCGTCAGACAGAGTAAGCAGGAAGCGGAGCTGCACTCTTGCCTCGTTTCCCGCAGAGTCTAAAGAGGCTGATCGGAAAAGAACCAATGCTGACTGGACATGACTGGACTGTAGCCATCACCGCCTTTGATCTTGTGGTTGACGGTTTGAGTGTGGTCTAGCGGACCTAGGACCAATCCCTGCGTGCTTTCGCTGCGCTTCGGGCACGCTACCTGGGAGTTTCCGCAAGAAACAATGGGATCGTGGTTGTACGGATCCATTATTGAACCAACAAAGGCGGAAATTCGGCGAGCCCCAAACCCAGGCCGATTTTAAAACTTGCGCCTCTAAGTCCAAGCTCGAGACCTGTAGACCATAAATAAAAGATCTACAGAGATGCAAGAACCCGGGATGCAGGCGTATCGAACATGACATGTTCCTCTTCGGGCGCGGTAGCCCCAAACCTGCGCGTTTGGTTGGGTTTCGGGTTTAGGCGTTAGGGTCTGTAAACCAGCATAAACCCTGGTTTCAAACTCGCGAAAGCTGAAAAGTGGAGCTATCATGTCCGGTCTGCACGAATTGCCCAAGGAAGACCAGCCAAGCTTTGTTCGGTAGTTTCCACATATCTGGAAATGGGGTCAGCAGGACACCAAGCAGCCAGCGACCGGGAGACACGGCGTGGGATTTACACTTGTTGTAGCATGAACAGGAGCACAGCTGAACAACGGCGATAAGACCGCCATCATTACATGTCCTGGCAAGAAAAGCTGAAGTGAGCGCAACGGTGTGTGGCTAAGCCCCGAACTTAAAACCCTAAACTCTAAGTTCACAAGCAACAACTGTCGGACGCCTCATGGACGCGCCGGGCTATCCGAGCCCAACTTGGCAGGCGATGTAGCAGAAGCCTTCGACTTCGGACAGCTGAAGGTCTTTTCTGCCAAAGCTTCTGTGCGCACAGCATCCCAGCCCCCACCATGCCGAGAAAAACCCTAAATCCTAAACCCTAAACCCTTTTTCTGCATCGCCTCTCAGCTCGGGCTGTGTTCTTGACACCTTCGCTGTGCTACGATCGGCACCCCGTTTTGCAGGAGGCTGTCGCTGATGCCCATGCTGCTGGCTCCCGAGGACCCGCCGCAGGACGGGGCCGGAGCTGTTTGTGCTCCAGGAGTTCAGAAACCGAGGCTTTGAATGGGTTTCTTTGGAAGGAGACGAGCCGGATTTTGGGAAGCATGGGAAGCTGCAGTGCTTTGGGAGCGTCGAGCATCCGCGGCCAGACGCCGACAATGAGTCGCGTTGCTGCCAGCACAGCCCTGCGAAGCGTGGCCCGATGCCTAGTTCAAAGTGAGGCCCAAGTTTGCCGAGTACCAGGACTCCAGTCATGTAAAGACCCTCCTTCAAATCGACGTGCGGGTATAGGCATGTGATTCGGATGCAGCTGCGGGTTTCTCACAACCTGCAAGTTCTATCTGGGAGTTTCCGAAAATTAGGGGTACCTTATTTTGGGGTCCTTATAATAAGGATACTACTATTAAGGGTGCTATATTAGGGTCCCATATTTTTGGAAACCCCCATGTGCTTCCAGGCGGGGTCGTCCAAATCGGAGCCCACATGTCCGTACTTTCTGGAGGGCTCGGACAGGATTCCACGTCAAGTAACCTCGCACAGCCAGGTCAGTCGCGCTGCTGAGGGAAGACGGGGCCAAAAGAAGTCCGGGACGAAGAAGTACAGGATTTTTCGTAGCTCAACGGGAAGTTTGATAGCTTGAGCAATCCTACAGCCAAAATCAGCTTCAACGCAAAACCATTTAGCACTTCTGAGAACCTACAATCAAAACCTTCTGGAGCCTGTACAGAATCCGATAACCGCATCTCCCGACCCAGATTTTGGCTGCCACTGCCTGCAGCGGCGCTGCCAGTGCTGCCACCAGCGCTGCCGACGAGCTGGCGGAGCTCCGAAAGGACTGCAGGGTGCAACAGCCAGGTCATACTTGGAGGTGGGTAGTTATAAGTATGGTTAAAAGTCCCCTAATATGGGTTATAATTACAGTTACCCTCCTTATATAACTACCCATGAACCTCCAAGTACGTACGATGTCATCTTGATTGTATTGGGCGTTCCACGCGCCCCCCCATATCGTGTGAGGCACCCCGATTTGAGATTTGAGAGCAGCATTTGATTCTTTGTGTGTGCGCAGCTGTAGCAAAGGACTTCCGTCGATCGGTGGAGCAGCGCGAGGCTGACGTGCTGAAGCAATCGTATATATTGGTGAGTTGCTTGTACGATCCACTGCTACATGTGCTGTGGTCACAACAGTGAAAGCACCAGATAGTCGACATCGTCACGGAGCCCATGTTGCTACTCCGGCGATTAACACTGATGGAGGCTTTAGACAAAGAGAAGGAATACATGTATCCACCCATCTGTCCACAGATCTATCTGCCAACCTACCTACCTCTCCATCCATTCATCCATTCATCTATCCCTACATCGATCTACCTATCTATCTATCTATCTATCTATCTATCCATCTATCCAGCTATCTATTCGTGAATCCGTTCAGCAGTCTGCCTGTCTATGTCTCTGTCTCTATCTATCTATCTATCTATCACCCTAGACCCTAATTTCATCTGTGACCCTACACCCTTTAACTCCTAAACCATAAACCCTGAAACCATTTAACCCCTGAAGCTCGATACCAGATGCAAAAACCCATAACACCTGATAGACCTGTCCTCCCAAAAAAGGTATAAGAGTTGAATAAACAAATACAAGCACCCATGGAACCCCACAGTGGGAAAAACCCTCACAGCCAAGCCCTCCTAAGACCGGCGGAGGCTCGCCGGTCCAGCTCTGCGCCCTACTTGGGCTTCTCGAGAAGTTACCTGAAGGCCAGGGTCCGGCGTCGCTATCGCGGTTTAGGGTTTAGGGTTCAGGGTTTAGGGTTTAGGGTGTTTAGGTTGAAGGGGTCATGCAAGAGGCTTACCGGGGGGGGGCGGGTTGTGCAAGGGATATAAGGGTTCTGCTTGGAGGTTCATGGGTAGTTATAAGTAGGGTTATAAGTCCCCTCATATGGGTTATAATTATAGTTACCCTACCTATATCCCCACTTATAACTACCCATGAACCTCCAAGTGGGTTTAGGGCTTCGGGGCCCGGAAGCTCTGAAGCTTCGGCCCGCCTACGGCGTGCCAATCTTTCACGGAGATGGGTTCGTGCTCGAGAAGCTCAGAAGCCAGAGGCCTCGGTGCAGACGGTGTGAGGGAGTGGTAGAAGTAGTAGTAGTAGTAGTAGTAGTAGTAGTAGTAGTAGTAGTAGTGGTAGTAGTAGTAGTAGTTGTTGTTGTAGTAGTAGGAGTAGNNATGAACCTCCAAGTGGGTTTAGGGCTACGTTCACCGATGTCAGCTCTGAATTTCAGCTCATGGCTGGGGGCCTTGAGCCCGGCTCTGAGTGCACTGTCTCCGCCAAGCCCAGAGTTGTAGAACTCTCATAGCGTCCTTACATAAAGTTACCTAAACCCTAAACCCTA
>CAJNDV010021779.1:22955-151354 GCA_905221635.1 Symbiodinium sp. CCMP2456
ATCTGCACGTATGTGCTCAAGATCAGGCTAGCCATCAGGGCGCCTCAAAATGTGTTTGAGTATGCTCTGGCAATTCTGGCACACACACACACCCACACACCCACACACCCACACACCCACACACCCACCCACACACACACACACACGCACCACACACACACCCACACACACCCACACACACCCACACACCCACACACCCACACACCCACACACCCACACACCCACACAGCCACACACGCACACACGCACACACGCACACACCTACCTGCCACGTTGCATTCAGTACCCGCCAGGAACTTGCGAACACTGGAACCGGATATCCATATACATCCATACATCCATACAGATACAAACATTTGATCTATGAGTGCCAGGATCAAGCTCGAGCAGGCCGAAGCAGGCGCCAAGTCTGCCGAGAAGGCGCCGAGCCTTCCCAGGGATCCTTGGAGGGGATCGGAGGAGGTGTCGGGGTAGCCATGCCATAGCTTGCAAGACCGTCGCCTCAAAGCCGACACCCTCCTCGGCCTTCAAGGCTATGTATGCCCATGACTTGTGCCGGCTTTTGATTTGGCTCAGCCTCTGTGAAGGAGTTTCACTACTCTCATGAACCAGCAACTTTCAATTTCGAGATTCTGGCAGGTGAAGTGATCTTTTTGGGAGACACGCCTTCTAGGATTCTAGGTCCTAGTTATAAGCGACAGCTTGCCTTCCGGTAGGATCCATAGCCGCAAGATGTCGAAGGCTGCAGCACTAAGCCAACACCCTAACCCCAGATACGCTGAACTTTCTAAGCTTTGTGTCTGGCCCAAAGTTTAGGGCGAATTTGCTGGAAAAGCCGTGAGGTTTCTGAGTTTCGCGGCATCATGTATTTCTACGTCTGCATGGCAGATGACTGCTCAGCTCGCTTTTCGAAGTGGACTGCGGCACTTGATCACATGCGCGCCTGTGACTCCTACCAAAGGCCTGGCGACCTCCTGGGTTAAGGGGCTCGGGGTTGAACCCAGCATGAACAGTGGAACTTGAACGTCAGAGGCCATCAACATGGCTGGCATTTATGCCAGAACTGAAGATGAGACTGGGCTTGAGAAACCTTCCACGATCTTCCACACTGAACTCAATCAATATGAGAACTGGGGGGAACCGAATTGTAAGCCCCACGCACCCGTTTTCGGCCCCCCGCCCTTCCAACACAAGGCAACTAAAGAAAACACAGGAACCCCATCTTCATTACAACAACTTCTCAACAGCCTCCAGAATAAGACACAGCCCCCATGTAAGACACGACTTCTGCAGACCCTGTTCTACAGCTCTAGGAAAACCCTCGTTTCCTTGAAAGAATAGAACCCTACAGATTCCAAAATCCCTTAATCGACGAATGTACCTTAAACCATATTCGGGCTCCTATCATCATTTAAGATATATACCGAAAATCATATCAGGGATCCTACTATATAACTTAAGGTATACATTCCTTCATGAAGCGATCCTGGAATCTCTGGAACTGTCGGTCCCTTCAGGTTAGTACGAGACGGTGTGGCCCCGAAGAAGCCCAAAGTCGCAGCATCACGAGAGAAGCTGGGCCCCTGCCCAGGAACCCAAAGACTATTACTCTTACAAGTTTCGGATATACGCGTCGTTTCCTTCCTTGGGTGAATGTAGAAACCTACGTCTAAATTATTCGGAGGGCAGTTTTTAAGCTACCATAACACGGAAAGCATGGGGTGTGGTTTTGGTGTTGAAGGTTTGTGGCTTGGGCTGTTGCTAATCGTGGAAGTTTAGTTTAAGTTGCTCATTGTCATATGGGCTAGCCAGGAGTGCTGTGGAGGTTTGTGGGGTTCTACGGAATCACGGGCCTAGCATGACAATGGATCAATGGATTTGATGGGGTTGCTAATAAAGGCTCTGCGAGGGTTTTGCTGTCGATCTTTAAGGTTAAGCGCCCTATTGCTGAGGAACTTCGGAACTTTGGAACTTTAGCTTAAGTTGCCATACTGATGACGGTCGCAAGTTTAATTCAAGATTCGCGCTATATCCCTCTTGCGCAGCAACATCGTTTTGGTGCCAGTGGTTCATGGGGTGGGTTTCGATAGGGCGTTAGGGTTCTTGCCTAGGATACCACATTTTGGAAGGCAGAGGATGTACTCGTGCCCCTATCATGGTAACTTTAGCCGAAGTTCTGAAGCTTTGAAGCACATGTAAATCTGGTCTTGCAGCCTACAGCTCAAACCCTTATCAAGCCTGCAAAGCCCTGTGCTATATATAGTATAGTAGACAAAAGCCTAAGCCCTATTTGAGGCCTATATACAAAGATCCTAAACCCCGTTTCACAAGAATTAAACCCCAAACACACAGACATTTCAAAAGAACCAAACCTCTAGAAACCCTAAACCCTAAAGTGCGAGTATTTCGATAATAAGTTCTTAGAATCGAGCCCAGGAAGGCGCAACGAGTTGAGCCGAAGCCGGAACTGGACTTTACGCAGGATCCCTTCCACGGCGTCCTAAAGGTCAAGGCGTCTTCCGGGTGCTTTCAGGGCTTTAGAGGGCTTCAAGGGTTTAGTTGGGAGTTTAGGGGTTCGGGTAAAGAGTTCCGGAGTTTAGCGTTTAGGGTTTAGGGTTGTAAGGTCGGAGGTCTATGGAGGCCTTAGGCGGTTCAGGTCTGTGCGGTCTTTTAGCTTTCGATTCCGGTTGGCGGGTCTCTGGGTTTAGGAGAACGTAAGTCCAGGCGTATAGGGATCTAGGTTTATGGTTGGGGGCTTTGGGTTCGGGGTTGCTTCAGGTTGATACCTACGGTTCAGGGCTGATCATGCCCAGGGGACGGAGCAGAACTTTCACAGGGTTTATAAGGCCTGTCAGGGTTTATAAGTCTAAAGTCTTCTTGGGGCGTCTGGGCTTTGAAAAGGTTTTGGGTCGAGGTGCCTCCCGATGAGCTGGAGATCGCTGCCGTTTTCAGACAGTGTTGGGAGGACTTTCCTGAGAAGATGCTGGGCTCCAGAGGAAAAAATGGGGTCCGGATAGGACTTAATACGTTTGCCCGCAGGATTCCTGCAAACGTGGCTATGTTACGACTTTTCACCAAAGCCCTATTGAAATTGTGAAGCCCCAAACACCATGTAGGGTATGTTTGGGTCTTTCCTGTGCAAAGGAAAATGCAAACAATTAGATTGGGGATGGTTATCACTGCCGTAGAACCTTCAAAGCTACTGCACTACTGCACTACACACACCGCGTCCTTTCTGAATAAGTAGCCACCCCAAAGAACACTTTTCAAATTCGAGTAGGTAAGGCTCGTATATGGGGAGACTTGCGATCTCAGGAGCGACTATCGCGGCTTTTGGAAGCATGCGCTGGAGCATGTCAAGGAGCTTTATGGCGTCTCTTTCCAGTGCTTCGGCCATGGCAAGCTGCCGCGCTTCCTGAAGAAGCACAAAATCGCTCAGGAAGCGGAAAAAATCCTAAACCCCTAAACCCCTAAGCCCCCAAACCCTGAAGCCCTAAACCCTTGAAAACCCCTAAACCCCTAAACCCCTTCAGGAAGTCTTCCGAAACCGGCGGAAGTGGGGGACACCGACTCAGGACTCGATGGGTGAAGAGGGAGACAGAGGGAACCCCCTAGGAAGCCCCTGAAGTTAGGGGGTTAGGGTTTAGGGTTTAGGGTTTAGGGTTCAGGGTTGTTTAGGGTTTAGGGTTTAATTAGGGTTTGGGGTTTAGGGTTCAGGGTTTGGGGTTTGTTTAGGGTTTAGGGTTTGGGGCTTAATGAGGGCTTAGGGTTTGGGGGTTTAATTCGGGTTGAGAGGCTTAGGGTTTTACGTAAACGATAGACTCTGAAATCCTAGTACCGCCTTGCATTATAGCCCCATGAACCTTTCATTTTTGTACGTCGGGTCGCAGCCAGAATTCTGAAAAGCCCCATGGCCTCCGGACCCTAAACTCCAGCCCCAAGCACTAAGCTTTAAGCCCGGCACCCGAGCCACGCAACCCTACTCTCTAGGCCTCAAGCCCCAAATCGTGACAAGGACTCGTTTCCGGAGTCCGAGGAGGAACTGAGGCTAGAAGCGACAGAGGACGGCCCGAAGTCCTCGCCAGGTCCTCCAAGGACCCCAGAGAAGCGAGTCTGGACCTTGGGGCCTTCAGACGTTGAGGGCTAAAGCGTGTGGGTGACTTCAAGTTATGGGCCTCAAAGACATGCCCCACGAAGCTGAAGTCCAAAGACTTACATCGGCACCCGCGGACCCCTTTTCAGTTGCTTTGATAGCCTCAGAAACCACAGCAGGGAAGCCAGGGTCCGCCGTAAGACCTTGATCAATTCATAAAAGTACCCATTTTAAAGCCCTAAACCCCCAAATCCAAGACCCCAAGCCCCAAACCCTAGTGAACCCTAAGGCCCTTTCAAAACAGAGCGTCAAGATTTGAAGAGGAGCTCCGAGGCTCCATTCCAGCAGTCCGATGCTTCCGGGGCTCTGGGGCCCAAGCTTCCAAGCAAAGCTCCCGGGCACGGCGCCTCGGACATACAGGGGCTCCAAATAGAGCAAAGTAGGCAATTTTTGTAGACAGTAGACTCCACTTGTAGGTAATCACTTTTTGTACACTTGGGCTTGTGTCGAGGTTGCTAAGAAGGAAGGGGCCATGGCTTAGGAAGGCCCCAGTCTAGGTTTAGGGGTGTTTAGGGCTTATAGGGTTTTGGGGTTGTGGGTTTGGGGTTAAGGGTTTCGCGCCTCGGAATCAAAGGATCGTGTCGCTTTCTATCTTTTTGTTGATTGAGACATTTTTGCTCTGGTGAGGAATTTGGGATCAGAGTGTTCAGGTTTTCTGTTAGGATGAGGGCTCAGGTCGGGGAGCATTCAGGAGCCATGGCTGAGGGATTCTGGGTTTGTTTTGTTTTTTTTTGAGGGCTTGCGGCTTTGGGGGTTGTGGGTTTGGGGCGTCTGACACTCTCTCGCGACCTTTGCGCAAAAACGACCAGACTGGGGAGGGCTGCAGGCTGAAGGCGACTCTGAGGGATGCTGGAGGCTCCGCTAAAGCGGAAGGTATATTGCTTTCCGCCGAGAATCGCTGCTTTCATTGAGGCCGGCATTCACAGGCTCTTACCAAGATGTGAAACAGAGTCGTTGCAGACTGCAGGTGGTACTCACTAAAGATGCTTGTAAACATGATAACAGGTGAGATTGAAAGCTTGAACACCCGTCAAGGATTGCAAGAAACATGCCTATAGCTTCCTCTTCGAGGTCTCTGAAACAGCCAAGCAACCCTTTAAGTCCCCTGCGTCTCAGGTTCTCATCCTTACGCCAGACCGAAGCCTTCCGTGGCTCCGTTCCTCCACTGAGCCAGAAATGCCATGGAGCGCCGATTTCAAACTGAAGCGGAAGCACACCGTCGGTCTCACATGCAGGGGCCCTTACCGGGGCTTTGGGGCTAGTTGGGGTAGGCTTCGTGTTGAAGCTTGGAGGTTCATGGGTAGTTAGAAGTGGGGTTATAAGTCCCCTAAATGGTTTATAATTATAGTTACCCTACTTATAACCCTATACTTATATATAACTGCCAATGAACCTCCAACAGGGGCATCTTCAACCGGACGGCTCGTCCGCTGCGAAGAAAAGTGGCTGCTCTGCTCCGCGCTGCAGGGAGAGCTTCCGAATCCCCTCCTTGCCTTAAGGCTCCAAGTATGTACAAAACGGAACTTACTTTGGGACCTAAAGTGCAGATACTACCTACTGTGGGCTATTTGGAGCCTCAGTGTTGGTTCCCTGCTTGTCGTGGGGCTCCCAGTCATGTCCTTAAGAGGCCTGACGCGGTTTAGGGTTTAGGGTTTGGAGTTTAGGGTCTTGATCCTAAATCGTCATCTGCGATCCCAAACCAATTTCCTTGATTGCCGAACCTGGAGCTGCTTGAACCCGGAACCTCGAAATATGAGTCTTGGCATGTGGCGTTTAGGTTTTTTCCATTTCGGAATCCCAAAACTCACAATCCCAACTCTTCGATGCGTCCTGTCCTCGAGGCTCGCTCGAACGCCGAGAAGAAGCTTTCCACTGCGGAGCAGGCGAGGCCCGCTGACTTTTGGGTCTTGCAGACGCTGTTTACTGCAGACGCTGTTTACCAAACGTGGCTGCCTGAAGTCGATGGGCTGTTATGAGGAATGTACACCTGCGGCATTGAGGGGATGTACTGTGGCTTGCAGCTTCGGATTTGGTCTTGAGAAGTTTTAATCATTTCAGGTTCCGGAAGACTTTAGGGCCTTTTTGCGTTTGGGGTTTAATTAGGGCTTTGAGTTCTTTGGGATTTCCGGTCTTGTGGGGTTCTACAGTTTGGCATCTCAGGTTCCGGGCTTTGGAGCTTTGGGGTTCTGCAGTCTTTCAGCTTTCCAGAGGTTGAGGGTGTGGGTTTGAGGCTTCGGAAGTTCGTGGTTCTGGGATCTATTTAAGGCCATAGTATCAGTCCCGAAATACCTCAGAAAGCAGGTTTCCATTTGGTTAGGGGACCTCTATATGAGGCAGTGCATTCCCTCCGTTACGAGACCTTGTAGAACAACCCCAGTTTGCTGTGCCTTGGCTTGGAGGCCTTTTGGGTGTCGGGCTCGATAGACATGGACGTTACTGTAGTGCTACACTATAAGGACGACTATACGTGCAGTCTTCGTCCAGGCCCTAATCTCATCAATTTCCCGCACTTTTTGCCATGAAGCACTCCTGAATCCTGAACCTAGCTCAATCTACCGATCTTCGGCAATTCTCCACGCAGGAGCTTCGATCTCTGCGTAACGACCCGGTCTTTGACCAGGTGAATATGCTGCGTGACGACGCCCGGCGGATTTACGGAAGATCTCCATCAAGTCCTTGCTAAGGGCATTGCCTCATACTATGTTGGTGTACGTATACACGAACTTCAGGGAGACTGTTAGGACTATTTATTCAGACTTCGGTATCACCCAGCACACTTTCGGTACTTCGGCTTCGGTGGAGGTTCGCCATACGTGCGCAAGAAGCACATGCCGTCACTCGAAACAAAATGCCGCAATTTTCATTCTTTGAGCAGCCAAAGAGTGAACTCCTACTGCGGTCAAAGTGGTACAGTGTTCGGATTATCCAGCCTGGGTGGATTCAGCACGTGAATGCTGAAAGCTCCTGTTAAGCCTTGGGCATTCCACTGTTGAACTTAGCCGAAAGACCTTGCTTGCCTGAAGGTTTGTATGATGGCCTCCCAGATGTGTTTCCGCGTGGAGTTGAGTGATGAGTACACTGGTTGTGTTTTTTGTTGCTTCGGTTCGTTTCGTCTAGATCAGAGCCATAAGCTTCCATCTATCGAGTAGCAAGACTCCCCGCTCTGAAGTACCTTCGCGCTTGCATAGTGGGCCTGATCTGAAGTAGGACCGAGTTTTGGAATACTATGACATGATCATGATTGGCAATATTGTTGCACTTGGTATCATGATCGTCATTGTCACTGCCCGGTGATATAGCACCACTCTTGTGAGAATTACTTGCGGCTTCAGCGCAAGGAAGCAGTCTTCCTGGATCTAAGGGCGTGCGGAACTTGGAGAAGGAGGTCGAGGAACTTCAGCCCACACCTCGGTGAAAGCCCTCCTACCAGCTGTGATGCAGACCGGGATGTCTCATCGGTGTTTGTTATAGCATAACTCGATGACTATTTCCAAAGGCAGGCTTCTAAAAGTGGGCAATCGTAGAAGGTGTCTTTGATTCTTGTTGACAGAAAAGTCGCAAACAACTCCAGAAGACAGCTTTGATGCAATCACATTTAGACGTAGGGAATACAGCAACTTGCAAGATTCCAAGGCTTCTGCAACTCGAATGGCAGCATCGCAGGAAGGTTTCATGGTTCTCTCCGCAGCAATCGCTGGTTTGACTCGCCTGTAGCAAGCACATCCTTTGTGCCAAGATGCGTGAGAGGGAACTGCCTCAGCGACCATTGCTGAGACGCTATTAGTGGCAGACATTTGTGTTGTCGGTCAGAGCTGCCAAAAGATGGCCTTATCTTGTTGCAGTGGGCAAAGCTCCGGCATGCAGAAGACCAGCACGCATTGGTGATCGGACATACGTTGCATGATCCCGTGATTGACGGTGTGGGGGGCTGTACGCCTGCCTTCGGGCCAACAGCATGCAAGTCAGCTGGATGGCTTTATCGGGTCACACCTTTGGTCGGTAGTGGGGCTTTGCCTGCCTGTGACTCCTGGCCATTCGCAGAAGAGGTGGCTGCCTTGCGGCTCACCGTTGGTCGTTCAGTTGGTCGGGTGTGTGTCTGTGCACGGCCTGCCAGCCAACCAGCTGCGTTTGCTTCGCATAACACCGAAGCATGGTGAGCAGACGGACGCACAGGGACATGGTGCTGTTCCTGCGATGTCTGACCGTTCGCAGAACAGATGGCGCTTGGTCTCACTGTTGGTTGAGTGTGGGACTGTGCATGGCCTTCCGGCCAACAGCATGCACACCGCTAGAGTGGAATGACTTTGGGTTGTGAGCACAGTCGTGAACAGATGGCCGCCACTGGGTCACACTGTTGGTTGGAGTGGGGCTGCGCAGAACCGAAGACTGGTGGTGAGAGCAGATGGCCGCTTGGGGTAGCACCGTTGGTCAAAAGTCGGGCTGCTCTTACAGGTTCTGGCCATTGGTGGAACAGATGGCCTGAGTCTCACCGTTGCTCGGGTGTGGGACTGTGCACGGCTTTCCGAGTGGACAGCAGTTGGCCGTGCTGGTCGCACCGTTGGTCGGGTGTGGGGCTGTGCACGACTTTACGGCCAACAACATGCAATCCAACTGGAGTGGACAGCAGTTGGCCGCGCTGGTCTCACCGTTGCTCGGGAGTGGGGCTGTGCACGGCTTTCCCGCCAACAGCATGCAAGCCAACTGGAGTGGACAGCAGTTGGCCGTGCTGGTCGCACCGTTGGTCGGGTGTGGGGCTGTGCACGACTTTACGGCCAACAACATGCAAGCCAATTAATAGCAGTTGGCCGCGCTGGTCTCACCGTTGCTCGGGTGTGGGACTGTGCACAGCTTTCCGGCCAACAGCATGCAAGCCAACTGGAATGGACAGCAGTTGCCCGTGCTGGTCGCACCGTTGGTCGGGTGTGGGGCTGTGCACGACTTTACGGCCAGCAACATGTAAGCCAACTGGAGTGGACAGCAGTTGGCCGCGCTGGTCGCACCGTTGCTCGGGAGTGGGGCTGTGCACGGCTTTCCCGCCAACAGCATGCAAGCCAACTGGAGTGGACATCAGTTGGCGGTGCGACCAGGAAGAGATGGTCGCATCGGGTCTCACCGTTGGTCGGGTGTGGGACTGTGCACAGCCTTCCGGTCAACAGCATCCAGGCAGACTGGTGAGCAGTTGGATGCATTGAGTCGCACCGTTGGTCGGAAGTGGGCTGTGCTTGTTGTGGGCCGCTGAGTGAACCCTGGCAAAAAAGACACACAGGGCTGGGCAAGCTTGTATCCGGGCAATCAGAGCGCAAACTTCGCTCACAGCGTTGGTCTGGTTTGGCTTGCGTGCAGCCTACCGGCAGCAGCACGTTGCGGCGACGTTGCCAACTGAAAGTGTGGCTTCGGCTACGGCTACATGGAGGTCGACCGAGAACGGGGGCCATCTTTTGTTAAAGTTCGAGGACTGACACCTTCTAACAGCGACAAAAGTGCTGCTGCAACGAGCCAAGGGCATCCTGGCAGCCGGCAAACGCGCATTCAACCAAAATTCGGACAAACATGCATCTGAAAATCCTACGCCATAATCGCATACCTGCAGGCAAAGGCTTCTCACTTCACCAGTCCAAACTGTCATCCCGACATTTTATGTGTCCAGTGTTCCACACTATGCTTCCAAGCTTGAACCCACGCATCAACCTTGCAACCCAAGCCACATACAAGCCTAATGATGTACATGAAGCAAAACGCCTCGAATCCATTCATGCCCACGGCTGTGCTAACTTCCCTTTACGGCCTCAAACTTAGCCCGTAAGCGCGAAATCCCTAAGACCGAATGTGCTGCGGCCCTTATACCTTGGAAGCACAGGCAACAAGTTGCAGAGAAAGAAGAACTGCTGTCGGCAGCTTATGAAGCGAAGGCAGCATGACAGCACCGGGTCAGTAGGTTGTTTTGGGGTTTGAAGGGCTTGCCAAGCGTAGGGCTGAAGGGCTGAGGATTCAGGCTTTTGTTTGGCATTGTTCCAGCCTTATGGAATCTTACGTGTTAGGTTTCCCTGTTTTCGAGGTTTTGTTGCTGGTTATATTTGACTTTCTGGGCTTGATTACACGCTTAAGGGCTTCCGCTTGCTTGAGTTTCAGTGCCCGCGCCGGAGCATGTGATTATTCCATGAGCTGAAGTGTTGTGTTTGTGTGTCACGTTGCACAAGATTCACCTCCAGCATCCACCGCACCACCATTGAAGTTGAAAAGCCTCCGTCGCCAAAACCTGAACAAACCTCTACATACCACGACACCTTCGTTCGCAATGTCACCCTTACCGAAGAGCCACGTGCCTGCAACAGCGTCTGCCGAACGAAACCTGGAAAGTGCATGATGGTTTTTACCTTTACGCCGCGAGCAAATGAGAGGCTCTGACTGAAAAGGAGCGGGGCGAGGAGATCTCAGTCTTGAAAGAGGCGTGACCGCCATAAGTCTTGGTCTAGAGTCTAGAGGTTTCTCTTTGTATCTTTTTGTCGGCCTACATATGCTATACTTCGATAATGTACCCACAGCGGCCACTGTTGGATGGTTGGGTGGCTTCTGGATTGCGCGTTGAGGGTCTAGGTCGAGGGGCTTTGTGCCCGGAGCCTCCTTTGAAACAACTGCGGGAGTTCTGATACCAGTCGGAACCGCAAGAGTCTTGCACCCCAAGCCTCCAAGCCGCGATGACCAAACCCAACCTGAACCAAATTCAACTTAAAGAAGATACCGTTAGACTTCTCAGCGACAAACCCGAAGCCTAAACGAGCGTTCTTCCCCTTGTCTGTTGACCCCTTGGAGGACATCTCGCGGATGCAGAGCGGCTCCGACCAGGGGCAGGTCTGGCTTGCAGCGTCGCGCCAAAACCATACCCTGAAATCCTCAAGCATTCAGCTCTCAGTCTCAGCTGCTCAGCTCACATACTTCATGCAAGGTGTAGTCAGGGAGGGATTCAAAAAAGAATTCAACACGCAGGAGCTGAAGCGACTCCAGGAGGAGCACCCGTGTAGAAGGGTTATATGGGATTGAGAGTTTCAAGGATAGACAGTTTTCGGAGTTGTGTTGCGTCGTTGTTTTCAAGTTTGCATTGAGAGCAAGAGTAGCTGTTTCACTAGATGCATATTCCCATGATCTGCTCACGGCACTCGCTTTGATCCTTGTGATCCGTACTCTGAGCTTCAAGTTTGCTGCCAGGGGTTTGGATGCAGCTAATGTGCTTAAGATTCAAATCATGAGTACTGCCACTGTTGACTCCTTCTCCTGATTGTAGTTTGTGTGCGAAATACCCTAAAGCCCGATTCTGATTACTGAGGCCCCTTTACTAACCAGGCCCCTTTACTAACCAAGCCTGTTTGGGCGTAGGTTGACTGCATGACTTTGCTCGGAACCGCCCCTTTGCAAAGGAACTCGATGCTGCCAGGGCGGAGACTGTCCGATTCCAGGCGGGTCGCATCCCTGTGGATCAGCATTTCCGCTGATCGAACTGTAAACAGGAATCGAAAACCTCCGAAGTGCGACATGTCGCACACTCCGCGTTTATCCTGTAGGTGCAAGTGTCGGAGACTAAAAACCCAGCATTAAACTTTAGGATGCAAGCTCTCAGGATCGAAGTTCGAAGCTGCTAGCCCGAAGCACCTAAACCCCCTAACCCCAAACCTTGAACCCCAAAGGCCTAAACGCTGAACCCCAGAATGTCACGTGCCACTTTGCGTTCCGTGTCCACCCGTGATTGGAGCCTGGCAGGCGGTCGCGGAGCCTTCCAAGGCCGTCGAAGGCGGTTCCGGCGGCGATGCGGAGGACTTGTGCTTGTACGTAGAGTTTGTAGAGTATATAAGCCAGGGTGTAGCCCAGTTGTCGAAGAGTTTGTTCGTTTCCGGTCTGGGAAGCTGATGTCTGTCTGTATGAAGGGACTTACACCTTGCTGGATTCCAACAGCCATGCGAGGGGGCTTTCCAGCAAAAATGATTTGCTTGCAAAGGAGCTTCGGAAGCTTCGCGAGGAGTGCCGGGAAGGGTCAGGTTTACAGGGTTTTGCGTTTCAGCTCTTTGGTATTTGTGTTGGGGCTTTTGGGCGCCGGCGCTGGAGGTTTACAGCTGTGAGGCTCTTTGTTTGCTTGCTTCTTTGCTTCCGGGTGGCAGGGGTTCCTGTTTGGCATTCCTGGGCTCTTCGTGCTCTCGCTTCCTTTCTTGGAGTCGTGGGGTCACGGTAGGATACCTTTGAATAAATTCGGTTTTCTTGCAAAGTACACGTACAAAGTATGCGTCATAGTGCAACCCGAGGATCACGACAAAGGTTATAGTCTTTTGGACGACCCCCACCCAACAAAGCTCTGCACAGTCCAAGACAGATTGCGCATCCTGCGTATCATATTTGCCGGGCATCTGTGCTCACTGAGGCTTCCTTCAGACCCTTGTCTCCTTGGGGGTAAATTGGAGGTGTAAAGTTACTGTAATCCTCATGTCCCGTGGAAGGAGCTGGCGTCCGCCCGTGCGGAGCTTGCAAGCCTCAAGGCGCCCGGCTTAGGCTTTTGCGAAGGCGGCTTTGGGGCCGGGACTCCTTGAAGTCAGCATTTTTAGGGCAGTGGCTCTCTGAATTAAGGTTTGCTGCTTCGGGTTTAGAGTCAGGTTTCTTGTTAGAAACAGGGCTGTAGGATCCGGTTCGACCTGGCGCCAAATGGGCCAACTGACTATATGATAAATCCCTCGAGCTCCATGCCGCAAGGACATCTAATGACTCGCTACGAACAAAAACTTAGTCTCAAAACCCGGCACCACAAGTGCCCGGATCATGTGACCATAACTATATGCAGGGCTGTAGGCATATAGCGCCGATGCAACGAGATGTTGCGTCCCCGCCCAGAGCTCCCAGACTAAGTCCTAAACCCATAAAAGAGCCGCCTTAGTTAGACGTTAGACAATGTGCAGGGTTGTTGAGAGGGCGTCCGGGTCCTTCACGCGTCATGTCGGAGTTGGGTGTAGAAAAAGAGAGGATCCCTCAGATCAGCTGTAAGGCTTGGACGCCACCCTAAACCCTAAATCCTAAAACCCCTAAGCCCTCACCCCCTAAACTCCAAGGCTTCGCCAGCACCAGCGCCGGGAGCAGAGAAAGCAGCACCGGAGGCAGAGCTTCGGGGAACAGGGACTTCGGTGGTTTGGAGGCTTTCGAACTTATTAAGAGCTCAATGCCAGAGGGTTTGGCAAGAAATTCGGTGTCGTTGTTGGTCTTGGTGGGGGCCTTAAATTGTCGTGTGTAAACTTGCGAGGACTCCTACTCGCAGATGCAAAGCCCAAATCAGAAAGCCATAGAGGACCAAACCGTGGAGGCCCTCCCCACTCGTCACACGCAGCTTAGCAAGATAAAACTCTCGAAAGTTTGGAGCCCGGCTTTCCGACGGCCTCGGTGTACCCACAAAGCGATCCCAAAATTCGCGAAGCGAATCCCCCGCCAGTAGGGAACCCAACACTTAACGCTAACCAAGAATTGAACTTCCGAGCCCGTAGTTCAAGATCCAACCCATACAAGGCCAGTCCCAAGGGACCCATTCAGCTCGTGACCCGCCAAAGCCTGCATCTCCAAGACCCGGAGCTCTGCGGGCTCCGCTTCCTGCTTCCTGGAGGCTACACCAACTCCAGAAGCAGAGAAAGCGCAAGAGGACGCAGACATTCAGACTTTGCTTTCTGGATGTTAGCTGTGCAGAGCTCAGCGGCCTAATGAGAGCAACGAAGCCCGGAGAACGGCTCCGAATGCTTGGGCCTTTTATTTCACAGCAAGACCCAACAGGCTCCAAGATTCCGAAGCACTGGCCAGAGCTTGTGCAGCTTCCGGTCGTGCCAGGACCTGCGCAAGCTTCGAGAGGACTCCTGCCTTCTCGTGCTGGGTGTGCAGCTAAGGGTTATTTCTCATAGCATGATCGCAGCATTATAGTGTCATTATAATTGCTTATAATCATAGCGTTCTCGGTGTCACGTCGTGGGGGTCCCTTATGCTGAGACTCTTGGAAAGTTTCAACTCACCAGAGGGTTGATTCAGCATATCCTCAATAAATGAAGCAGCGACAGTAGTCGAATCAGAGCCCTGCCAAGCAGCAAAATCCGAGAGGCCCAAGCCCTGAGACCGACAGTGTGGCCTCGAATGCTCTCAGTGCCCAGGCTTTTCAGCGTCCCAAAAACGACTGTAAGCCTTGAGCCAACACAGCAAAAACAAAGGAAGCTGTAACTCTGCAAGGAGCTCGCTGCGTCGCAGGCGGAGGTGGAGCGGCTGCGGTCTCTGCCGCCGGAAGGCGGCGAGAAAGCGCAGGAGACCCCGTGGAAATGGCGCGGCTTCCGATTAGATTAGGGCCTCAGGGTTCGAGGGGCTTGCGGCTTGCGCTTGGAGGTTTGAACGTGGAGTTCAGGCTGAGCATGGTGGGAGAGCGAATCTCCGATCTGTCCGAGCACGACGTGATGACACCCCTCCTGAGGCCCCTGCCCCGACACTCGAACTGTCCGAGACTCCTCCTGGCATTCAGGCCAGAATTAGCCAAGAAGATCTGGAACATTCAAGCCTCGCCGAGCCTGTTAGCCCCTCATGGCGCAACGTATAAACGCCTCTTTGAGCAGTTCGTCGGCCAGGCTGCTGGACCCTCAAACTTAATGCAGCCGAAAGCCAAATGCCCAAACCTAACACCGGCATCTCCAAACGCTCGGAGCTTCATCTGTTTCCAGGAATGGCACGACCTGCAAGAGGACCGGCTCTTCATGTTCAGGTCTGTTCGGGTTTTATTCATATTGTCTCCATTTTTTCGCCATGTAGTTCTTGGCTCTCCGGTGTGCTCTCTCTATATATCATTAGAAGCCCCAGCAAGAAAGATTGTGAGCTCCATTAGACCCTTTGCATTACGAAGCGTGCATGACAGCTGTGTAGGACACTGCGCTGTCAAAGCCGCCCCCATCCGTGCAGAAAGCCCTCAAGACTCCGCCCAAGCTACAGTCAGCCTGCTGCCGACTACTTCAGTCGACCCTCGCTCTCCCAGGAGCTCGCCGCTGCGAAGGCGGAGGCAGCCCACCTGAAGGCGGAAGGGGCCGCAAGCATCGCTGCCCCGACAGAGGACCGAAATCGGGAGGTTATAGGCCGTTGCATGCAGAGTTTAGGAATGGAGAGCCGCAGGGCATTTCCCTGGCCATTTTCTAACCCCGGGCTCACATGTCGAATTAGGTTTTTGTTTTGCAAGTGGCCCAGTCTAGATGTTGAAAGCTGCGAGCCGCAGTGCGCCCATTCATGGGTGTTGTTGGAAATGCTGGTCCTCACGGTCCCGTAGGGGTGAACCCCCCTTGTGCCTTTGCTGACGACCTTCAGCTTCCAGGACGTGCAGAAACTGAAGCAGGACTGCTTCTGTGGGAGCTGCAAGGGGAGAGTTGCTGGATAGTTTTGGGCAGCATGCTGTTGTGCTACCCTAGCAACGATACGGAAAACAGTCTCCGAAGCTGCTCGTCAGTGTCAAAGACGCGGTCTGCCAGCGTTCAATTGCTAGATGTCCAGCACGCAACTTCAAATCCTCGTCATCAGCACCGGCATTTGCTTCAAGACCTTCTTCCTGCCATATAAGCCCGAAACCTGGACCCTAAACCCCAGAACCCGACATCCTCAAATCCTGCAAAAGACCCGAAACCTGCTGTGCCGCGAGGAGCTCGCTTCGTCGCAGGCGGAGGTGGCACGGCTGAGGTCTCTGCCACCGGAAGGCGACGAGAAAGCGCAGGAGACCCCGTGGAAATGCGCTTCCGATTACGTAGATCTCTACTCGAAGAACATGTGGGCAGAGGGGTTGAAGCTTTGAGGGTTGTGAGTTCAGAATGAGGGGTATAGAAAGAGGCTTCATGTGAACCGTGGGCTTTCAATACCCCCGGATCTCCCATCATGCCCTGGACCTTTGCAGTGTAAGCTGCAAACCCTCAGGCGTGCTAGGATCACTTGCTGTATGACCCTTGCAATCCAAACTTGAACCTCGCAAACCTCGGGCATTTCCACCATTTTCCACCCTTTCCGCAGGAATGGCACAAGCTGCAAGAGGACCGACCCTGCGTGTCTTCCGTGTCTTCGATTGCCGAATAATGGAGCAGGTGTTTCATTTGGTCTCAAACGGGCTCCGCAAGTTCAATCTAATACTTGGGAGCAAGACGCACTTCAAGCCACTGCTCAAATTGCCGCTATCAGCTCTCCATGCTCGTGTTTCGCCGATTCGCAGCCCTGGTAAAGCCATAGTGTTATGTCGTCCAAGTCGTAACAGCACAAGCCCTCAAATTTACAGCACGAACCTTCTGAACCCAGGCGGCCTTTCTCAAACGGCCGTCAAACCTCGTTTTACCAGGAGCTTGCTTCCGCGAATGCGGAGGCCGCCCGCCTGAAGGCGGAATCGGCCGCAAGCAGCGCGGCCTCGACGGAGGAATCCAGGGTAGACCCAAGGGGCTGCAGGGTGCCAGAACTACCTTCGTTTACAGGGTGGCACTGAGACCACGAGTTGTTGCCTTCAAGGCTTTGCACGAGCTTTGCCTCTCGAGTGATGGGGGAGATGAGTGCTTTAGGCAAGCGAGGTCTTCGGCTCGGCATCCTGACTAGGTTCTTGGTTTAGGGTCTATAGATTTAGGCCCTCGGGGGTGAGAAGTTTGGGTTCTGGAATTTAGGTTTAGCCGTGTTTCGACGATTTGCCCATGCACCCGCAGCTTGAAGGCTTCTGACGGATCGCAAGTCCCGAGTGTTGATGAGGCCAGGAAAGATGTGATCTATATGTGCACCCCAGACTACCGTATAAAGGATTCTGCACCAGTCACCCAACAGACCTCCTAGCACTGAGGTTCAGGAATATATAGCCAGCCTCCAGGCCGAAAGCTCCTCAGTGGATTTTGTTCGAAACCAGGGTTCCTCTGCCACGGCACCCACCTAAGAACAAGAGCCTTTGGAAACGATCTCCATGCCGGGCTACTTGGCTGCTCGCCCCTCCCATTGGCCTCTTGTGACGTTTTCTTTCAGCATCCAGGACGTGCAGAAACTCAAGCAGGACTGCTTCCTGTTAGGGGTGGAAGCCAAACCTTTGGAGAGTTGGAGTCGGGGTTTAGGGTTCCGGAGTTTAGGGAGTATTTATTCTATAGGTCTATAGGTAGTGACAAGGATGTTCTGGGACTGGTGGGCCCCTCGACGTGGCCATTTTTTCGACAGCAACTGTTAGGACTCAGGTCTTCAGGGGACGTTTTTCAGCATCCTCAGCTCTGATTATACCGTGCAGCGAAGGGATACAATGACCGCATGTGAAAGGTCGGTAGTAGTCAGCCTGCACTGTTTGAAGACTTGTCATGCATCGGTCAGACTTTGGCGGATTAGGTGTAGATTCATCAACATCCTCCTTATGTACCGCTGCCGCTGTGTTGGAGAGATGGGGCCTTTGTGGGTGCTTGTTTTGTGCTGACTGTCCATCTTAAGTCAGTTGTTTCAATGATTTTCATTGGTTCCATAGGTCAAGGCAGCATTTCCAGGATTCATAGCGTTTGGGGCTCTTGGCTTTTAGGCTGAAACTCCGGGACGGAAGTTAATGGCTTGAGCTGCAAGCTTTCGCGGCTGCATTGCAGTGAGTTATCGACTATTGCTGACGGGCCAAGGGTTGAGGTTCAGGCCACAAGGGCCATAAGGGAGAGCCACACACGCCGTAATATGGAGGTCTTCAGCGTTTGCAATGATATCCGCGTAAGTGTCCATATATATATATATATATATATATATATTATCGCATATCCCAAAATCCTAGTCTTATTACTGGGGCCTCCCTGTAGGCATTTCAAGACCCCACGACCAAGTTACAGTTTGCGGGACGCAGCCAAACCCGAGACCTTCCCGAAACCCTGCTCGGGAACAGGAGCTTGAGGCAGCAAAAGCAGCGGCGGCCGGCTCGAAGGCATACAGAAGGGCGTTTTGTCAAGTTGAAAGCCAGGGGGCTTGGGGTGTGCGGTTCAAGGGCGCACGTACCCCCCAAACTCCTCACGCAGCAAACCCTGCGGCCAATGACGTGTACCGCGATCCCTCAGCCTAAAGCCCCAAGCCCGGATTCCTCTTGCAACCCCCGAGTCTCCATTAATAAAACCCCAGACCCTCGCACCGCCTTTCTCCAGAGCCTCTTGGAAGGCAGAACCCGGAGTTGGCGCTCAACCAGAGGACTTCGGCCTTGCTTTCAACAAGCCGGCTGAAATCTGGGCGGCGGTGTGGTTTCTAATGCTATCTTGTATAACATGATGTCGGCATGATGACAAGCACTACCAAAGCGTTGCTACGTGGCAATGATACTTGCATACTCCGACGATCAAACAATGTAATCATGAATATTTGCATATTCTATGTGTGCTAAAGCTTCGAGTTTGCAGATCAGGGTTGAGGGTTCGAACTAATGGAAGGTGTCGGGCGTTTGGAAGGGGCTGACGGGGTGTACGAATCACGGAGTTGTGAGTGTCCAGTGCCTTGAGAAGATAGCCTTGTTTGCAGATCCCTGGTTGCTTCAACCCTTGTCTTTACGCCGGTGAAGATCAGGATTTCTATCACAAGCCGTATCCAGTGCGGTTGTTAATTAGTCTAGTAACCAGGGGTCTGCATCATCCTGTTTGGGCTCCGGCTTTTGGCATGGATCCTGAACAATTCGGTGGGTGTTGTTGTGCATCAGAGGTAGAGTAGAGGCAGGTCTTGGTCTTCGGAGATCAAGAGCCTTGACGTTCTCAAACTTCGGGCTACCACCCCAACAAAATGCTGGTTCGACCCGAACCGGAAGCCGGGACTCATTTTGAATCCTACCTGCCCACCTCCAAATCAACGGATGGAGAAGGCATGGCGGATTCGGACGCAGCCACCACAGCATAGAGTCGCCACGACTTCAAGAGCATTGCCTGGGAGTCAAGGCCCAAGTTTCGAACAGCAAAAATCGGAAACCTTATAAGCCCAAGATCCTGAACCGACATCCTGGCACAAACCAAGGCCAGAGGCCGAATGCTGTTTGAGTGCAGTCCAGCCATGCAGGAGGTACGGAAGCTGCAGGAGGACCGGACTTGTGCTGCGGATTCATCCCGCAGTAGTGCAAAATCTTCAAACCCGCTACTCTGAGCTTATATGGTACAAGGAGGGTTCAGGAACTGACTAGTTGTCATCCTGGGCTCGGCTTCAAGATGTGTTCTTAAGAGACACCGGTAGTTTTATTCAATCCCTCGTGTACGATCCAGTAAGTGGCCTGACACGCCGATGAACACGGTCAATGGCAGCACAACATGTGCGACTACGGTTGTAGCAAGACGCTTTGAAGCCTTCACGAAACCCTCAACCCAAAAGCCTTACAGCCCGTACTCTTGACGACCCTGCCCTTGCTTCTGACCGCCCTTATGCATTGTACCCCCACCCTTACAACTCAAATTAAACCACCCCGGTGTTCTTAAGTAACTTTTTGGCCAAGCCCATGCCCTTCGCAGGAGCTCGCGGCCGCAAAAGCCCAAGTGGAACTTCTCAGCTCATCGACCCCCGGAGGGGAGGAGCGAAGGGCTCCGGCGGTTAGGTTTGGTGGGGGTTCGAGGAGCTTGGAGGGTAAAACCGAGGTTTCAAAGCGGTGCTGTTCCAACCTTCTGTGTGGATTGAAGTGATCTGGATTCCACAACAATCCCTATACGATTCTTGCAGGGTTGATCTTGCCTTTATTGGGGTTGTTTTGGATTCGTGTGTTCTTGTTGGATTCGCAGAGCCCAGTGGACATTGAATTCTCTTTCTTCCTTCCTTCCTCTCTAAATTCTGCGAGATGTGAACGGCTCCTGGCATCCATCAGCCACCTGTTGTTGTCCACTTAGGTGGCGATAAGCTCGATACCCCAAGCATAATCAACTGCGAAGCTTTGGAAGCTGATGGGGCAGTCGCGATGAAACCTACACCCTTTATGAATTCAAATTGGGCTGTTGGAAACCTTCACGGCTTATTTTTTCTCTGGCCAGGAGGTGCTGAAGCTGCAGGAGGACCCCATTGGCATCTCACGGTAATCGCTTAAAAGTCTTCCTGTTTGGCAATGGCTGTGGAAGGCCCATCCTGAGACCTTCTCATGGAAGCCCTGGGCCCAAGACCGTCGGGCAGCTGTGTCTGAATAATGATTTCAACTCATGCGTGGCGGGAGAACCTGAAAACATCAGTAGCAGTCACATCATCTCTGTGAGAGTTGTTTTTTCGTAGTTCCAGTGTAACGTTTTTTCAACGCGGGGTTTAAGGGTAGTTTGATTCTATAGCTTCATTGCAGAAATTCGCCGTGGTTCTGAGGACTAGTTGGATTGAAGGTCAGTCCCCACTCATGTCTTGATGTTCAGTGCTGTCTTCTTAGTTCAGACGTTGGGATTTGGGCCTTGGCCTGATGTTCATAAACTAAAATGCATCCAAGTTTGACTCTTCCAAGCCCGTTACAGTGCCATGCCGCAAAGGGGAGTACTCTTATGTAGGATTCTGCTCACTTCCTCGCCGGGAATCGGTACAACCACCTTGCACCCAAGACGTAGAAGCACACTAGTCATTGAAACCCACAAACCTCAGGTTGCCCTGAGGCTCCATTGTAGTTCCTTTTTGGGGTACCTTGAAAGATCCTAAGTATGAGTAACCACAAAAAGGAACTACATTGGAGCCTATGGCTGTGTGTCATTGCATGTTCTCTCCTGCAGGAGGTGCGGAAGCTTCGAGAGGACTTCCGCCTGCACTGCATGTGAGCTACACAAATCCAACCCTGAATCCGCAAAGACCCTAAACCGACAGAAATCCTCAAGCCTTGACCCGAAAACAAGAGCGAAACTACGCCCAATGCAACCCTGCAACAACGCTTCTTAGTTAGCAGTGGGCAATTCTTTTGCAATTCTTTTCTCAAAGCTCTGAGGCCATCAGCATCGAACCAACCATATACCAGAGATGGCATGTATCAGACAGCATCATACAACTTGGAGTTCTGATCGAGGGCAGCTATGAGAACGAATGTTGAACACTGGTGCGCTTCACGAGTGATTTGTCGTATTGGCACCTACCTCACAATTCTGAAGCTGCAAAAAGAACTGCATGAAAGCTGTAGTGTGTATGTATACTCCATGTGCAGCCAACACGATTGAAGCATGTGCGATTTCAACCACACGGCATAAGCAACAACTCCAGACCATAATTCCACGTTGGGCTTGAGAATGGTGTACAGATACGTGACATGAACATCAAGCACAATGCTCAACTTTGTAATGGGCCATAAAGACGGTGATGTGTTGATTATGTTGTTGTTGTTGATGATGATGATCATGTTTGAGGTGTCTTGTTCGTCCTTATCTTTAATATATTGTTTTTTTATGACTAGTATTATGTTTTCGATAATCTGAGGGTGATGATACCACTGACCGCGATGATGATCATGACGGTCACAGGCCACGTGTCTGTTGGGTTGTCATCGAAGTGGCGTTAGACTTGAACTAAAATCACGACAAGTCGTTATTTCTGGACCCTATAGGCCCTATTTGTACACCCATGGAAGTCGATTCTTTGCAGGAGCAGGCAACCAGGCAGACGGAGCAGAGCAGCTCGCGCCAGGAGGGAGCTGAGAATTTCGAGGAGCGGTGGCACGGCACCAAATTTCGATGTCGCCATTTAGGGTTTACGGCTTAGGGTTTAGGGATTCCTGGCACTATGCATGCTCTTGGGGAAGAAGGGTTCCCGGTGCACTTCGTTCTCGTCTGTGAGCCGTGACGGCCCATCAGGACGTGTCCTTGAGCGACCATGTGTTACTGTATGTTTTAGACACACTTGAGAAGTCGGAAGCCTATCATGGAGGGTTTCGATGCCGCATGTTTGAGATTGTTGGTGAAGTGTTGAATGCCTTTTGCCTTTGAGCTTTGGCAGGATGTCCGCAAGCTCCAAGAGGACCAGCCGGGTGGGAGCTGTTGCTTGCAATGCTGGGATCCCACCGCGGAATCTCCAGACGTCGCCCAGAAATGCCATTTTCCGTCCAGGGAATCGACACTTCCCTCGGCCTGGAGCCACAAAACACTCTTGCCGACACTTTTGCAAGAAAGTCAGGAAAGCCCACAACCGTCAACGTCCGAAACCCTATCCCTAAGCCCTAAACCCAGAATCCCCGAAATCCTGGGCCGCCAAGAGCTTCCAGAGCGCAGGAGCTGAAGTCTGCTCGAGCCGAACTTGCTCAGCTCAAGTCCCAGGCACCCTCGCAGCCAGAAAAACTCGAGGAGCTGGGGCCTGGAAGTTTGCTCTTCTTCATTGCATTTGTGTGGGCGTGCTAGTTCTATCCGGTTATCTGTTTTTCCTTTATGGGTGTAGGTAGGGCTTGATTGATTACCTTGGAGCTTTATTGCTTGTGTCTACATTGCCTGGTCATCGTGATGATGTGTCAAGTTGTGCCTGCTCTTGTTTTGTTTCTTGTTTGGCGGCGGTGACTTCCGCCCCAGCAGCCTGAATAGGGTAGCTACAGCCCGTTATGACATGCTCCCTACAGCCAAAATCCCAAACCCTACGCAAACCGACAAGCCCACGAGGCGACCCAAAAGCCACCAAGCATCCAACAGCGACACAAAATAGCCCCGAAACCCTTAAATTCAGCATTCCCATAGCACCCCCCCCCCCCGCCTCAAAGAAGCATCAAATCGATGGGGCGCAGGAGCTCCGTGGAGAGATGGCCGCTCCTCCGGCTGCCGCCGAGACCGTCACCGTCGAGGCCGGAAGACAACAGCGTTCCGAGGTCCACAGCGTCCAAATGCACAGTTTTCGTTTCGGGTTTGGGTGTAGTCTGGGAGCTCTGGGGTTTTGGGTGTGGCGTTGAGGCTCACGAGTTTAGGCCTTAGGATGTTGGGTCTGGACTTGAGTCTCGAGGCAATCCTACGGTTCCTCGCCCTTACCCGTAGCTGAGCGACTGCTGATCGGACGGAAGATTCAAGCTCAGCTGTCGCTTGGCAGATATCCTAGCCCTAAGCCGTACACTCGAGACCACAAAAATTGGAGATTGAAAGAGCAGACCCCAAAGCATCCCGCATACTTCCCTGAGGTGGGGCCGGTCGCAGCCAAACAGGGGTGTGTAGCGATGTTTAGCAAACGTACTTATGCGAAGCTCCCAGGCTAGATCGCGACCACGCCCGTGGTCTGCATTTTGTTTGGCAGGTTGATGTTGTCAGGGATGTGCTGGATGGGGTTCGCGCTTTAGGCCTCACAGCTCAACTGCTTGAGCAGTTTTAGGGCGCTGGTGTTTTCAGGCTACACCCAAAGTGACACTTCCTCATAGGCATTGAAAAATGGAAATAGAAGGTTCCGCAATCCGGAATCATATATCGAAGCCTTTATAGATCCCTGTAAGGAATCCTTATAAGTATGTTACTCCAGCAGGAAGCTTCGGCGCCGGCGGCCGCAGCCCCCGCGGCTGCAGCACCGGCCGCTGCTGGAGCGGCGCCTTCAGAGGCAGCTCCCACTGAGACATCCGCGACTCACAGCTATAGTGTGAGCCAGGTCTATAGGGCATAAGGGCTCCTCCCGTCGCAGCAAATACTACAGACGATAACAGGCTATACTAGATTATAGTATACTATAACATTCTAGAATAGACTATGATATACTAGGAGATACTAGGAAGCCAAGGCAGAATTGGCTTCGTATTCGGATATGGGTGTCGGCATTCTACGTCTTTTGAGCAACTATGGGCATTGTTCAGTGTGACAGCCGTTTCCTGGGGTGTTGCCGTCTGACCTTAATCGGCCTGCCTTAGACTAGCCAACACGACTGCCAATTCCGCGTGTGAGTTGATTCTGACAGCAGCAATGGTGACGGGTCCAAACACTACATGTTAAAGCCGAAGCCTTCGAACCCGTTGCCGCAAATAGGCACTGAATTCGGCGCTGATCTTTACGAGAAGTGTTTGGTTTGAAGAGGCATCTCCCATGCCCTCCACCGGAGCTCCGGCCGTGGGCCCGGGAGAAGGGGCCACCGCAGCCAGCGCCGAGGCAGAGCAATGGTATTGCTAGTTGCACAATTGCCGCACGTTTGTTCGTACTTTCTTGTTCACAACCGAGTCTGAAGCCAAGAACATACTTGCAGGTCTGTGTATCTTCCATCTGCTGTGAGTGTTTGTTCAGGTCCGGCTGCACCGATAGCGCAGGGCACTTCGCGACCCGATTAGCCTGCTAGATACCCATATACAGTAGTGAAGCTTGGCAACGCAGAAGCACGCGGAGGTTTCCGTACACATGCCGCTTCTCCATGAATCTAGCAGAGCTAACAGCCAAAACTCCTGCAGAGCTCTGTTTCTGAGCAGTGGTTGGTCGGAATTTTCGAACCGCATCGGAGATTCAGTCGCAAGAACTGGGAACCTTACTGGAGCACAGCCCACACCAGTCAAGGCTAAATTGCTTGCACCCTGAGCTGCGGAAATCCATGGAATATGTCTGGTGCACAACAAGCTTTGACAACGTCCACGTCCCCGCCCTGACGCAGCCATTTTGCAAGTGTCCCGTGAAAGATTCAGGTCCTAGCTTTCTCAATCCTGCGCGCTCGCATCTCTCGGGTCTTGGTTTCGGTGGCTGTCAGATTCTGTCAGAAACAAAAAACTCGAGGCTTGGAGGCGTCGGTGCGAGGATTTGCGAATAATGTAAGGTTTAGCCCCTGTCGGAAGTCTAGCGTGCTGTTCAGTTTGTATACTAGAGAGCTTACCTTAAACCCTAAACCGTAAACCGTATACGTAAGCTTCTGTCCAATAGCGGGATCGGGTTGGCACCCGCGCTCTCCGCAGGAAATACGGAAGCTCAAAGAGGACCGGATGTACGGTGTTGTTGGTGTGCTGTTTGGGGACCGGCTCTATGTCCACTGTCCATTCAATCAGCCCAACGTCTAAGGCCCAGTGGTTTGGATGTACCCGTCAAAGCCTTGACCTGAAGGGTTCGAATGATGCTCAAGACCTAAGCCACAATCCCCAAGAATCCTGAAGCCCCAGAATCGGAACTTCTGGGATTTTTCTGGAGCCAATTGTCATTCTTTCACCTTGCCAGACTGAAAGACAAAGAATCGGGTGCCCTTCTTCTCAGTCCTGTGTTCCCCTAAGCCCTATACACCCTAGCTACTTCGGCCCCAGCCTCGCAGCCGTAGACTCCCATATAGGGTTAGCTTCCTTCAATTCTAAACCCTGAGCCAATAGCCTATAAGGGTAAGGACACCTTACTAAGCTTAACCCTATATAGCTAGCTTCATGTACTTTCTGACCCCAAAGCATTTAATCGGAAACCCTAAGCCCTATAAGGGTTCTCAGAGGAGCTGACGAAGACCAAGAAAGAGTTACTGGAGGCGCAAGCCGGAGCAGAGGCTGCCACCAAGAAAGCGGAGGACACCCCCAGAAAAGCCTCCATAGGGCTTTGGGTTTAACAGCTTACTCAGCAATAAGTCCCTGTAGCCACTCCTGCAACCGAGGTGTGTGTGCTGTAGATGCGGTCCTGATGTAGCGCCGTCGGCCCCTCCCCCCGCTCTCACCGAATGCTTGGAAGCAGGAGCTTGGCGGCCTGCAGCAGGACCCAGCCGTAGCTTCCGTGGGCTTGACAGTGAATGGCGGTGAAGGCTAACAGTTCTCGTTGTCTTCGCAGAAGCATGTATGCTATTTGCAGGATCTTGTTGGGTTTTTCGGTTGTCATATGTCAGCGCCCACACTGCGGTTTCGACACATCCTTACGGTTTCAAGGACGAGAATAGCAGCTTCGAACAGTGCCGCAGCCTCTTAGGATCCTCACATAAGTGCACATTCCGCTGCCAACGAGTTGAACGAGCGTTCAAACAACGATCAGTGCTTTACTCGTTCTGTTGCTTTCGTCACTCTTTCGGGCCGTTGATCCGGAGTTTTGCGAAACATGGCGCTTTTCCGACAGCACTTAAGCATCTATCCGGCCATCAATGTGTCACCGAAGTGTGAATACGAAGGCTTGAGTAGGCCTAGACGCCTCGGCCGGCCCCTTTCCTATGATGCTCACAAGCATCACATGACGCGCTAGGAGTTGGAGGCGCTGCGGGTAGAGAAGGACGCATCTGCGAAAGAACAGGCGGGCAGCATCGCTTGCAGATGTACGTATATAGGGTGTCGGGTGGCATGCCCCGTTAAGTTGTAGAAACTTTAGGCTACAAGTATCCTGCCGTACAATGTCGACTTGTAAGTCTCTACGAAGCTTGTAAGTAGTACCGTTTCAGTTTTCTAAATTCTCCGTACGCGTGACTGTGAAGAGCTCATGCCTGCGATTGAGGATGGGGAAGCAGACTTGAAGACGGAAGCATATCCAAACTTGAAATTCCCCTGCCAGGAAGAGCTCAAGCGGCAGCTGAAGGAGCCTCGCCGGCGGAGTATCGGAGCCCTGAAGCGCCTCCAAAACCGTCTGAACTTCAAACTCGCCATCACCCTGCCCGACTAATTAATTCCAAGCCGAAAGTCTGCTGCCATTCTCCTGTAGTGGTACTGGGGGCCTTGAATTGAACGGGAGCCCGGAGCCTGTGCCGTTGAAGCTTTACTTGACAAGTCGGACATCCACTCCTATAGGGGTACAGAGTATCGGTTGTGCATCCGGCATTTCGAAGCTCGGGGCGCTGAGCTCATTTCCGGCATAAAGCTCATAGGTTTCCTGCAGGGCTTATGCGAATGGTTTGAAGTAGAGTTTATATAACCAAGGGCTCTTTGTGAGTGTAAACAACGCAGCTCCTTGGAAATAAATTGGTCAGGGTCCCTGTAGGCGCCCTTTACGGATAGTGCTATTCAAAGAAGCGGTATCGTGTGAATGCCCTGTGCTCTCTCAAAGACGAACAAACGAAACTGCCATCCTAAACCCAAATACTTAAAATGCAGAAGGTACGTTGGAGTCTTCGAACAGGTTGATGGACCAACCCTCCCCACTCAGGAAGCCAACCTGGCGACGAAACGAGCTGAGAGGGAACAGCGAGAGGCGATTGCCGAGGCGCAGCTTCTGGGCCACATCCCCGCGTTATCCACCAAAAGTCCCCTTGAATCTTGCGTTCATTGGGTTTTGGGGCTGAGGGTTTGGGGCAGTAACCGTGCAGTCCGCTTCTTTTCTAGTAATACCATTCTTTCGTGGTAGTTTCTTGGGACCGAGATTAGAAGACGAATCATCCTGATTCTGATGCACAGGCTCAGAATGCCGAGGCTATAGACCGGAAGCCCCGAAACGTCTCAACACCGCGAAAACAACACAGCACTTCTGCACTTCTTGAGCCCCACACCCTTTTAACCTTGCTCCAGTAGTCAGGGCATTGCGAACGACGGCAGATGTGGCAAATCATGAAAATGTGCATGCCCAGACATCGAGAGACGAACGAAGCTCCAATGCAAGCCGAGAGCACGAACAGGATTTGGGACCCCGAAACTCGGAACCCTAAACTGCGCACTCTCATTCTGGGAGGCAGAGCGCCTCGATGCCCTGGAGGCCCTGGGTTCGGTGAATTTTTTTACCCCAACCCAGCGATTGTAAAGTCCGCAAGCCCTTGTCATTGGAGAATCCATGCTAGGGCTTGTGGTGACTCTTGCGGGTCTTGGGGCTTAAGGCTTCCATTTTGAAGTTTAAGCATGTGGGTTCAATCGATCTTGAGCTTGTTTGCTTTCTGGCTGCTGTAGCATCTTTGAAGTGGTTGGGGAATCGATCCTACTGCAAGCCAAAGGGCTCATTACAGGCGCGTTCGTGGTTTGAGTAAGGTTTCAGGTATAGGGGGCTAGCAGTGGATATCTACAACCTTTAACCCTAAACCCTAAACCTAAATATCAGGGGGAATATCATCAAAAAACACTGGGACCTCTGCCATATCTGGGCCGGCGGAGTGCCGAGACTCGCGAGGACGAGCAGCAACGCGCGGACCTTGAAGCGGAGAAGGAGCAGGTGCCGACCTGACCCAAACGCAATTGAATGTAGTACTGTTCTTGGCTACCTTAGCTTCTTATTATGTGGGATCCTGATTAACCATAAAATAAGTCATCCAATAAAAGTACTACCGTACATTCAAGGGTCCAGGGAGTGTCTGCTACAGCTTTGAACCCCAATCTAAATCCGAACCTCTCGCCCTATAGATCGCACTTCCGGCTCCTAGTTGTGTGAAGCTCCCACTTCAAAAGCCTCGTTAGTTGCGGGTCTTCTGAGAAGGGTTTGAGGTTTAGGGTTTGGGCGGCAGATGAAATTTGTCGCAGGGTTGACGGGAGGGTGCAATGTTCAGCTTAGCCGAGGATCAGATCTACGGATGATAGAGTTCGGGATGCATCATGGAAAGGCCCGGAAAGAGCAAGAGGAGAAGGCGCAAAAGCAGGCTGAAGAGCATGAAGCCGAGACGCACGGCAGCAGAGTGGTAATATGCTCGTTCCTGAACCTGAGGCCAACACCCTAAGAGGGCACTGATCTGGGCCGTTTGTATGTAGATGCTGCTGCAAGTGTTGTTGTTAAGCGTTGTTCACGTCCTCATGCTGATTTGACATCGAAGTAGAGCAGCCAGGGCATTCTCCCATACGCCCCGAGCGTATGATTGGGTATCCTTCGCTTTCTGAGGGGGTGCATAGAACCCCATATGCCATGATCAAGAGAGGAACCTTTCTTGGGCCGGGGAAGCCGACAACTCCCTGTATCCCCAAACACCAAGCAAAATAGTAGGTTATGACCCGTCAGTTACAGGGGTATAGCTTTGTTTATACCCAGGTAGGTATGACTGAACTCCGCCCGGAATGCTTGGAAAAGATCCTCAGCAAGGCGGAAAAAGCTCCAAGAAGAGGAGCGGAAGAAGCGCGTGGAAGCCAAACAGCACTTCGAGGCACATCGACCCCAAGAGTCGGGGATTACGGGTAGGGCTCGGTCCATTCAGCTAGCATGTGGGGCTTCTAGGGCATTTCTGCCTTGGAGTTTCGGGTTTGGGTATAGTTTAAATGGCCTTTTCGGATGTGTTTGCTGGTGCCGGCCCTGTCGGGGTAGTTAGGGGTTGCCTTATGTTGGAAGTGGTCAAAGGCCTAGGGCCCCTAAACCCCAAACCCTAAACCCTAAACTCGAGGTTTAGTTTCCGGGTTATAGCTGCAGGTCTGGGTTAGCATTGTTTCTGATCCGAAGGGGGAACCCAAAATACGCTGAGGGCTTGAGGGATGAGAGGTGGTCCAAGGGATCAGGAGACTGGGCTTTGGTCTACTTGTGTGCAAATGTTTGTTTTGGTTTCCCGTATTTGCTGGCCTTCAAACCGTATAGACCCTAAACCCGAAATCCAAGGTGACCCGTCCCAAATTAAGACTGAGC
Organism: Symbiodinium sp. CCMP2456; assembly: GCA_905221635.1. Lineage (NCBI taxonomy): Eukaryota > Dinophyceae > Suessiales > Symbiodiniaceae > Symbiodinium > Symbiodinium sp. CCMP2456. The sequence goes on from CAJNDV010021779.1 coordinate 52,407, forward strand.
CCTGGCCCGGTTAGCCTAGAACCCACAGATGCCCAGCCTTGGCCCAGGCAAGCTTGGAATGAGAGTATATTATGGTCATAGTATATCATTTTATACTATTTAGTATATCATGGTATAGTTTTTCCATCCCCAAGCACCGAAGCTTTCAATCCCCAGCCCGGAATTTCCCCAGATTCCTAGAGGTACAAGACCCTCGAATGCCGAGGCTCTTTGGGGATTCTATAGGGTTTAGGGTGCAGGTTTCAGTGTGATGTACCCCCGTCTGCAAACAGAATACGTACAAATCAGACCCAAAAACACTCAAGATATGTCTCCGACATCACTCTGCAGTGGGCTCAACATCTTGGAGGGACTCTGCGAGAGCTCCCTTGGAGTCGGTCAAGGAGCCATGGCCTACACCCGCCAACACATGGAGGACTGTCCCAAGGTGCTCTTTCTCTTTTGCTTGGATGAGAGCATTTCTTCTTGCCCTGTTCTGTGTAGAATGAACTCTAAACGAGGACTACACCGCTGCCGCCCCGCAGTTTGAGGCACCTTGCACCAACTGTCAGAGTTGGGGCGTCAGGTTTCCCTTTTGATTTTTGGAAGCGGGAGGGGGCGAAGGGTTGAAGCTCTCCGAGTTTAATCTGGTTGAAGCAGCCCCGTGGAGTGATTCTCGGTTTATAGTTTGAAGCCCTGCTTGAACAACGCGTGGGCCTTGCTTGCATTCGGGGGTTCGGGGGGCTTGGGCATTTGGGGTTTTGAAAGACCCCACTTTGAGGTCTTCGACTTGGAGCAGATTGTGTCGTTGGGGGCCGGGGGCACGTGAGCATCATGTAAAAAGGTAACCAGGAGCTATTCAAATCAGCAGAACAGGATTTTCGCAAGCTGGCAGCATCAATTGAGCGCACAAGTGCATAGTGTAGGGCTCTGAATACTTTTATGCTCTTAAGGTCCCTACATTGATTTCGCTGTGATTCTGAGAAACCGCCGAAGCTCGCTTACAAATACTACCCCAAGGGTTCAAGTACCCAGATAGTAGGGTTTCAAAGTCCAAAAACCACTCAGAGTATGGATGTGGAGGCCTAAAACCCTACTGCTGGTATTTGGGTACTCGGAGCCTCTGGGCTAACGTTCCGATATTAATGCATCCGTTGCGTTGCACAACACCAAGGTGCTTGTGCGGAGCATGGGTGGCTCGACCTTGAACTACCAGATGGTGACTTGGCCGGATTTCAGAACAAGGCTGGTGGAGGTACGCATGTTCCACGAAAGTTCGAGCAGGTAAGAGTCCTTATACCTAGAGGGTTCCTCAAGGATGAGGGAATTCACGACTGCCAAGCCCGCATTTCCTCCTTGAAGCTTCCAGGACCCTAAACCCTAAACCCTGAAGGACAAGAATGCCATCGTCGGAGACTTGAAGCAAAGGATTTCGAACCAGACTCGGGCTGCTCAGCTTAATTGGCGAAGCCTTGCCGGTCCCAAGCCTCGAAATCCCAAATCCTTTCTCCTCTAGGACCCTTTACATTTTTATGGCTAAGAACTGGAAATTTACATGAGTTTAAAGCTACCCCGACCATGAACGAGAAACCTCAAAAAAGGCCAAACGGCGAGTGTCCCTGTGTATAAACATATGTAATATGCCTATGTACACACATACATGCACATACATGAGTGTTCAGCATTCAACACGTTCAAACAGATGTCCCCATCATCCTGAACCCTCCCCCCTCCCTAAAACCTAAGCCCTACAACAACTGTCGAGCTTTGGGGATTGATGCTCAGGGCTTACTTTGGGTTTGGAACTGAGGTCTCGGGTTCACCCGGTCCTGGAGCGGAGCTTCACACGATTTAGGGCTTTGGGTTACGCCTTCCCGATTTCCTCAAGTACGTAAAACATCTCAGTGTTTTTTGTTATACTCCTTCTTCGGGATGATGCAGGAGTTTTTTGTCCATCAGCCACAGTGGCTGAAGTAGATTCAGGGTTGAGGTTGATCTTTGGTGGTCCGCAAAAAAGAGCCAGTTAGAGGAGCATCCGCAGTATGGTCAGATGGTAGTTTCAGCTTATGGCAGAGTTTAGCTAGGGCGTGGTGCGACTTAGTTGGGATATGGTTACGCTTTAGGGGATCGGACAAGCCAAAAATCAGTGCAAGAGGCCCATCTATGGTAGCTATGCATGTGTCTCAGAAACTCCAAGCCAAGGTGAAGTACCACGAGATCAGACTTATCCATCAGCAGGTCACGCAGGCCATGCCACCGTAGTACGCACGGTTGCAGCCAGAGCTGCCGGACAGCGCGGCAACCAGAATAAGCACCGTGACCTTGTTGTCAGCCTGATGCCGTGAGTAGCTCGACAAGAGATGCCAGTAGCAGTCTGCATGAACAGTGTGTACGCATCGGATAACGTGCTGCTCATTGCTCATAGTTAAGTTATCATCGCCATTTGAGTCATGGGACCCCGAATACAGACTGATTGTACATCAAAGGAGCCTGACCTTTGGGGTTTTGAATCCCACTGCTTTGGGGCCTTCTGAGGCTTTGCACCAGATTTCCTGCCTCCTTGCTGGTTCCCGAATCCTTGAAGTAGGGATGCCGGAAGCCTCAAACTCTCAACCCCAAGCCTAAACCGTCAAACTCAGCCCCAATTCCTAAAGTCTATGTAACAATTTTGTAGCCCTTTGAGACGCTGTTTGCAGCTTTGAACTCGAAGCCCGAAGACCTTCCATCGCCAAAGTCTATGTGGGTTTTGGGTTCACGACATACGGAGCCCGAGCATGGAGCCATTTAGGGAGCTCGCGACGAGATAGTCACAGAGTCTACTTCCAGCTTCAGGTGCTGCCTTCAAGGGATGATCTGCACTACTGTAGGCGTCTGCAACCCCTGCAGAACCATACGAACATCGATGCTCGAAGGTCTGGTCGCAATATCCAGGCCCCTATATTTTGATTGAAGGGCCGTGAAAGACCTGCGACGGAAGGCCGGGCATCAGAACGTGGAGCCAGATACCTTCGACAAGATTCACAGGCAGGTTTTCGGGTTTAGGGCTCTTAGGGTTCGAGGGTTTCGATGGCTGGCACTTTGGAAAACTTAGAAGTTTCCTATTTATGGCACCTATAGGGTACCTATTCATCAATACGTTCAAGGGCCCTAAAACTACAAGCCAGTTTGGATGAGTTTAAAGTTTAGGGTTTGTGGCCACGCACGTCAGCCACTCTCTTGAACGCTACATGAGTTGACTATCAAAGCAGGTCAGGGGGTCATGGTAGTTCACTCAATGTGCCGAGTCGAACCCTCTACCAAGAGATCGAAGTTCCCATGATTGCCATACCCATAGACTCCATTGTAGTTCCTTTCTGTGGCTTATATTTAGGTTCCTATAAGGTAACCCCCCAAAGGAACTACAATGGAGCCTAAGGGTATGCCGATGTTCACTGCGATTTCAGTTCAGAGGATTTGGGTTCCCTGCCCCAAACCCCGGATATTACTGTAATGTAGGGGCCTTAATAAGTAGAATAGGGTTTGGGGCCCATGATACTACAACTATAATGCGGAACCCCCCCAAAGGAGTGTTGGGTCATTATCGAGGCCCCTACAGTACGCAGCCCTTTAAGGATCCGAATTCCGTGACCCTAGGGGTCCAGGTGACCAGAAAGCATGTGCTTTCGCACTGCCGCTGTTATGTAGATTTACGATATGGGAATAAATACATGGACCCTCATAGAGGAAGAGTTTCTTTCCTGGGTCTAACAAGGCTCCTGCCAAACACTCGCGCCGGTCCGTTGGAGATGCAGCTTGTCGCAGCTTCGCCGAGTTAATTTTGGGTTGGGGTCTGGTGTTGAGGGTCCAGGAGTCGAGGTGGGTTTGGGGGAATTAGGGATATCAGCAGGTATAGCGGTGCGATTTAGGTTTCGGGGCAATTGGGTTTAGTTTCTGGGGGCTTCGGGGGGCCGGAGGGCTGCATACCCCTTTGGAGTTTGCTTTGGGAGTTGGGGCTTCGGGCAGTTGATGTTGTCATGATGGCCGAGGGCCTTTGAAACTCAGGGTGTCGGGTTGGAGCCAGGCCTTCAAATGCTTGGGGTTGAGGCTGGCCAGGGAGCCGAACGGGGCTCTCAGAAATCAAGCAGGGCCCGAAACCCAAAAACCCTAAGCCCTGAACCGAGGGGCTCTGAAGCCAAGGTCACCGCGTCGTGTCGTTGGTGCAACAAACTGCTTGACCAGCCGCCCATCCTGGAGACCGAGATCGGAGAGTACTGCTCCCTCGGCCGGTTTGGGTTCATCGGGTTTTAGTGTTTAGAGTTTAGGGTTTTGGGTTTACATATGGTTTGGGTTAACTGGGATTTAGGGTTTTTTTGTGAAGTGCATGGTTTGGGTTAATTGGAGTTTAGGGTTGTGCGGGTTGAAACAGTTTACAATAATATCCAAATCCCTTACGGTCCCTAGTTTACCCGCACAACCCTGTTCGAAGCATGAACCCCTGCGGTGGAGTTTCTGATTTCAGGTTTCAGTTTTAGGGTTTTGCGCTAGAGGCTTGGCATTGAAGGTGGATTTGAGGCTTAGGGAGGAGATTTCTGTTTGGGCTTTCAGCGGCAACCCGAAGAACCAGTGCTAAATGTAGATTTTACTTCTCCTGCAGGAAGAATAAGACTGCAGAAGCCTAATCCTTCCCAAACTTCAGCCAAACAAAACCACACAAAACCCGAAAAAGCAATGCCTTTTTGCCAGGCTCTCAGCGATGCTATGACCTCATGCGCCGACGCTTGTCGAAAAGTTTGCGGCGCCCCTTTGAGGTCTTCCGTGGAGCGCAGCCTCAGAAGAATACCAGCAATCCCAATGGCAACACCAATGACAATAATGATCAGAAGCGTTGGCAATCGTACTAAGTGAAGACTTGTTGGCCGAGGAGAGCTGCAGGATCCGAACAGCGTCTTCTCCGTGTTCGGAATCACTGCGGCCACCTGCCCAAGAAGGGGTACTTCTCTACAGACTCTACGGGGAATTCAGGATTTAGCAATTAGAGTTCCGGGCTGGCGGGATATAGGATGCAGAGTCTGGGGTTTGGGCCAATGGGGTTTCAGCGTTTAGGGTGCAATTGGAGGCCTGTGGGGGCCTTTTGTCGAAGCGGTCTGTCACCGGCACGAGTTCGTGGCGGAGGGACTTTCTGAAGCGCTTTGATTCCGGGGGGTTAGGATTGTGTAGGTTTTGTTTGGGTTTAGGTCGTAGGGTCTTCAGCATGTCAAACTGTGTGTATAGGCTATCCGTATAGGTTGTTGTATTTTCGGGTTCGTTTGGGAGAGTTAGCGGAATCGTGCTGTAGTTCAAGAAAAGACCTGGCCATGGTCGCCTCAAACCCCAAAGGTATCCTTTTTCAACCGTGGACTCCACTGTGGTGTCCATGTAGTTCCTTTTTGAGGTTAGCTTGTAGGATCCTTGATGTAGTCAAAATGCTTAAACCCAAAAAAGGGAACTACAATGGAGACTTAGGTGGACTCTGATTGATGAACCCTAAACCCTACATCCCTAAACCCTAAACCCCTAAACCCTAAACCCTAAAGACTAGACCCATGGTCCACCGGAAGGGGGTGGAGGTTGGGAGCAGAGCAGGAGCCGGATCCGAGAGTTGCACTGAACTTCCATTTCCTGGAGCCCCGTAGTGCTTACCCTAGTAGGCTCCATTGTTGCGATTTTTGTTGGGTTTAGCCTTTGGGAGCCTATAAATATAAACCACAAAAAGGAACTACAATGGAGCCTCTGGGCATCTAGATCCGAAATCCCCAAACTTGCCCCTTAGAGCTCCAAATACATAAAGAGGAGCCCAGCTGGAGCCTGGGGCTTAGAGTACTCTGAATCTTGAGCCCACAAAGCTCCGAGCTTAGGACACTCAGCCGCGTCAGCGCGATCCGCAACAGCAGCTCCCTCCACAATATGCTCCCCAAATGGGTGCCTTGGCAAAAATTTAGGGTGTAGGATTCATGTCGGGTGTTGGCTTGGTGGTCCAGGATTTCGAATCATCGTCCGGAGGTCTTCTCAAAAACCTATTTCCACAAAGCCTTAAACTTGAGTCTTCAAGCTTGGGGTTTCGAGTTTTAGGCCTCGTTTCAAGATTTGGGCTTCGGGCTCAAAACTTCTGGAGTTTCGGGCAGACGGATTCAGGCTGAGACTTGTTGGGCTGAGAGTTTCAGAGCAGGGCCCTGCTCGGGCGCCTTGCAGTCAAAGATTCATCTGACAGATCGCAGAGGGCAACACTCCAAAGCCCGACCGTTGCCAGTAACGTCTTTCTTTCGGAACGATGTCACACTCAATGGTCCCTCAAGCTCCTCGTTGAGTTTAGGCTAAACCTTGAATTCCAAACGCCGAAGTACCAGTCAGAGCCCCTGCTAGACCCTTGCATATAAGCCTGAACCTCTGAAGACTAAAACCCTGAACCTCGCAAACTATGGGCACAGGCTACGACGCACCCTGGGTTGAAGCACGCCGGTACTGAGCGGGTGCTGCTTAGTTCGAGGGTCAGGCACAGAGCCCGAAGCATTCAGGTTCAAGGATCTTGGTTTTAGGGCTGAGGGGTTGGAATCCAGATTTAGGGCTTACTACAGGTTTGAGAGTTGACTTGACAGCCCGCTAGGATGTACCCGCAGACCTTTCACAGAGAATACCGCGAATACAACCCTAAACGCAAGGGGTGGCCATTGCAACCGAAAAAAAACAACTACGCCCGGTTTTGGGCCTAGAATTTCCCAGCTGGGGGTTTCGGGTAGTGTTTTGAGTGCATTACAGGGCGTTAGTGAACTTTTTAATTAGCAGCACTGCTATTGGTTAGGATTTGTTAGATTACTGAAAATATGGAGAACCGTGCAAAGCCAAGTCTCTTTGATCAGGAGCTTATATTCTGATTGCATTCTTGCCTTTAGATCTGGCGTATGAGGGCTTTCGGGTTCAGGGAGATTGTGGATGAACATATTTCGTGGCTTCGGCGTTTCACGGTGTAGAATCTGCAAAACTTTGGACATCGAACGCCGATTAAATTCCTGATCGCGAAACCCGGTGGTTTAGTATTCATGGGTCTACCCTTAGTAAACCCGAAACCCGAAACCCATAGGACTCCGGCACTCGCGGTCTTTGGAAGGCTTCATGCAAGCTGTGACTCTTCTTAGCCTGGACACTTTTGGGCCGGTCGACCCTTGAGCCTCGAAGGATTCGGGGGTTACACACACCCCTTTGGATCCCGCTCCTTTGCTGAAGCGCGCCTCCGGAGCCTAGACGGCTCCTGCAAGCCAAGACTCCTGCACACCTGTGAAGTTTAAATCCGCAGTGAGGGCCCAACAGCGCATACCCCAAGATGTTCGGGACCTTAACCCTGAACCTTGCACGCCCCTAAACCCCAGCCGCAGGAATCCTGTAAGACATCGGGAATTGACAAGATTCGGCAGGGATATGAAGACAACGCAAAAGGGTTTCAGCCTAGCCCCCAAGTCAAGCAGCTTGTGGTTCATCAGGTACAACATGGAACAGGGCTCACGTCCGAGTCTCTTGCTGGGAGGTTCAATTCCCTTCAAGTGTGAGGGCAAGGGTGTATTCAGTCCAAGGTGCACGCTTGCGGCCCCTAAACTCTTCCAGACACCCTAAACCATTAAGCCGGAATCCCTTGTCCCTAAAACAACAGTGAATTCCCCGGAAAACCCCTCAACTCCAGGCTGGCCCTAGGCCCTCCACTTCCTTGAACAGGACAGGACTTGGCACTGAAGGGCAGAATGCCCCACTTATTGCAATGTGGAATGTTGTCAGAAGCGTCCCAACTCGAAAGGAGTCTAAGAGGTCAGCTGGGAGTTTGGTGTGTAGCACGGTTTAGGGTTTGAGATTTGGGATTTGGGGTGTAGGAGTTGGGATTCGAGGAGAGTCAACGATGTTTCAGCTCAAGTAATAATACGCATCTTGTATCCATTCAGAATTCTGCATGCATTTGCAGCATTCCGAGGGACCATGCTGTTGACAACCACCCAGGTGTTCAAAGAATCGCACAACAAAGGCAGCGGCGAAAGGAAAGCAACCAAAAAAGGAGACTGCAGTCTATAGTCTATGCCTAAGCCCGGAGCCGGCCCATGCGGCTTAGATTTGGATCCGTGGTTTCTGGTTATCGGGTCTCAAGGACCCTTCTCACTTGGTAGCGTTTTGTATTCTTCAGCCTGGTGGGCTTGACACAAAGCCCGGAAGGCAAAGCCCTATTGAGCAGGGAGTCTTGCAGATAGATTGAAGCAGATGCTATTTTTTTGGCAGGTGTAGATATATGGGATTTCATAAATCAAAGGAGGCCTTCAGTCTTTCTGTGAAGTTTGCGTGATATCGCTTGGATCGGTCGTGACCGTTCCACAGCTGGAAAGCCTTTGCCAGAGCGAGATCCTGACCATGCTCAACTTCACAGAAATGCAAGAGCAACCCTTAAACACTGGAGTGCTCCGAGCCCTGAAACCAAAAGCCCTTTGAGCCGATCTGGCTCAACCCTACACCCTCTCTTCGCCAGGCAGAGAAAGCTCGCATACGTGAGGAGGACCGGCAGTGGTTGCGATCCACGCAGCTTCTACCGACCTTGTTTCTGGATCATCAATGGGAGTCGTCTCAGGCGGCGTAAACTGTATCCAGGTTCCGTGGAGGAGCTTCTCCTAGCTTTGCGCCGGCATCGCAAAGAGGCAAGCCATGTAGAGCTGACAAGGCATAGGTGGGCGCAGAGATCCAGGTGAGCATCACCCAAGACGGATCACCCGAGTAAATTCGCTTTACTGGTTATGGTATCTGAAAGTAAGTTCCCCATTCTTTATAGTGTTTAGGTTTAGTGTTCAAGGCTCAGCATCTGAAACTGAGTTCCCCGGATGGGGGATAGACTCGCTACCCATGGCAGGAGACGGAAAAGAATCAGAAGAAGGCTCGCGACATCGCGGACCAGCAACTCGACTCTGCCTTTCCAGGGTTTGGGTTTTGAGGGTTTGGGGTATGAGATCTGTTTAGGGTTGCCGCTTTGCATTTGATGGTTTAGAATCTAGTGTTGTGAGTGGGTTTGGGGCTGTGGGCTTGGAGTTCAGTTTGGTGCTCTTTGTTGCAGGCTCCATGAATCCAAGGCCAACCCGGTGATATTTGTTCATCCTCCTTACTAAGTGGTCCCCAGATCCTGAAGTAGGGCATCCTTCGATGGTGACAGCCGCGAGGGTTGAGGGTGAAAATCCGAACAACACCGTCTTGAGCTTAGGCTGTGTCTGCAAAATGGCATTGGTTTAGGATATTCTCACGGCTAGAAAAGCTTCCCGAAGAAGCTCTTAATCTAACAGCACTAAGAGCATGTGGCTCGCCCAAGGATGGAAAAGGAGTACACCAACAGCTTGCTCAGCGGAGTATGGGAGGCACGAACACTGGAGACGGGGAGCTTGGGCTTTCCTTTGGCGTTTAGGGTTTTGGGTCGAAAGTTTAGTTTAAGTTACAGGCTTCAGCTGGCCCAGTTCCCGAACCCAAGGCCTGCAAATTCCCTGGTGCCAAAATCCGACCCTCCCCCCCAAAGTTTGAAAATCAAGCGACACGTGGCAGGCCTGGGAGCATGCGTTTCGGCAGGGCTCCGCCGAGCGCAAGAAGGCCAGGCAAATCACGGTTGAATCTCTATGTTTTCAAGACACGAGTAGTGGACGTGCTACATGCTGGCACAGTTACTTGGGGACAGCAAGAGTATCCTGCTACCAATTGTCTGAACCTCTACATTGCATTTTCTCGGTGGCATGACGGGTACATGAGCGGTTCTGTATCTGTAGTAGGTTTTGTATATTTCAGGGTTCAGGGCTCAGGCTTCTTAGGTTTCCATAATTCGGATTTTTCTCCAAAGAGGCGTCTGAATTCTTGACCTTCGCTCGGACTTGGGTGTTGCGCTTTGCAATGCCTTGGATTACAAGCCATTCGGGGGTTGACAGCTTCAGGGTATTTACTGTTCATGGCTGGGTGCCAAATCCACCGAAAGCTTACCCTGACGATCCTGGACCGTGATGGATCGAAAGCCGAACAGTTTGTGCAGGAAAAGTCAAGCACTGGAACAATCACCGAGGGCCCTACACAATTTTCTGCAGTGCGAATTCCAGCGAAGCCGCCAAGCCTTCTACGACTACCCCGAAGTATTTCATCGAAAGCCCAGCAGGCTGAAGCAAAGGCGGAGATTGAACGACTTCGCAAAGAGGAGTCGCATGGCTCAAGATACAGTTCCGCAGGCTCGAGGGTCCGTGTCCGGTTGTTGTAGAGCCTCGGTTTGCATGAGAGTTTGAGATTGAGAACAACAAATCTCCAACACATTCCTGCGGCTCCCTCAGCGCTCTTAAGACATGCAAGGCAGTTGACCCTGAACGACGAAGCCTAAACCCTACGAGCCCTAAACCCTAAGCAGTCATACACTCTTAAAATCCGCTTAACCCCGAACCCTATGTGCTCAAACCCTTGAGACCTAAGCTCTGAACTTTAGAGTTTCAAACAGCATCGGAGCTCCAAAACAGAAAGCTTCCCTGCTCCCATGTTGCTGTAGGGTAGTATTTAGAATAGAACCTCAAAGACCAAGACGAAGTACTGATGGTACACTCGCCCCCGACACCCTATTCTGATCAATTAGGGCCCTTTGTGTTGGTGCCGACCCCGAGGCTCCTGAAGGGAGAAGTCTCCAAAGCGCAAATCGCTGACCAGATGCTCGCTTTGTTTCAAGGGGGCATCCTCCCCTTTTGGCAGAAGGGCTAGGGTTTGGAGGGTTTTCAGGGTTTAGGTGGTGTCTCGTTCTCGTTTGGTGTTTGGGCGCCTCGCATCTGAGTCATCTGAGGCTTGTAATTCAGGAGTCCCGGCTTGTGCGTGTTCCTGTCCAAACTCGACGGTTGGCTTTTTTGCTCCATAGGTTTGTAGGTGGGGCAATTACAAGGTGATAGGCGTCGAAGGCACACCGATTGCTGCTCCAGATCCAGGTACCCCTTGCGGAGCCTGAAGCCCCAAGACCCTGAGCCCGAAACCCACCGGCCCCTACTCCTCGACCTTGCACCCGCTCAGCCGGACAAGGACATTTTGCATCAAAAGAAACCTAAAGACTGAGAGCCGAAGGGACTCGAACCGAGGATGTACGCCCAATACTGCCGCGAGCTGCTGGATGGCGTCTTCGAGCTCTGGCGCGATGCGTTCAAGGCACCAAGCTTGTAGTCGTTACCCAGAGATTTGGGGTTTCAGGTGTGGGGCGTGGTTAGGCTTATGGCTTCAGGTTCAGGGCGTATGGTTTCATGTTTGAGGCTTGGGGTTTAATAGGGTGCCGGCCCAACATGCATGTAAGAATCAGGAGCTCGCAGTACAGTGTGAATATTGCTGAGGTTGGTTCCAGACACCCAACTCAAAGCAGCACAGGTTGCCGCAATGTTGGATAATGCAGACCCATTGTCAGACACCCAGAGGATCGCAAACTAATTGGTGTTGAGGAAAGGGGGCTTATGGAGTTGTTATCAATCATTGCTGGTGCCCACAAAGGAGGTGGGTAGTTCTCCAAATTAGGTCAGAGTCTTTTAATAAGGACTTAAGAAGGAACTCTGATCAAGAGAGTCGCATTGCGATGACCTCAAGCCCTCCGCCCCAACCCCGAATAAGAATCCATGCGTTAGAGGTTTGATAAGACGCAAGTGAGCCAAGAGTCTGAAGCCTTATGTCGCTGCTTCCAGGAGGAGAAGGGCAAAAAGGCCGCCGATGCTGCGCGACTGAAGATGGAGCAGGACTTCGGTGTCCCCCCAGCAGAAATATTCCAGCCAACTTGCCTGACATGTCATAGACTCTCATAGACTCATGCCGCTTCCTTGCTCGCTGAATGAACCCTGCTTCTCACGGCTTCTCCAGCACAGCTTGCGGATCCTCATGTCGGGCTTGTGCCTTTGTACTTCAGGTCTCATGAATAATACTGAGTTCAATCATAAACAGACACCAAAGCAGAAGTGCCTGATGGAAAATTCCTGCCAAGCCAAGCAACCTGAACGATGTCAATACTCGCATATACACTGTTTTGTTTCGAATTTCAGACTGCACAGTTCTTCGAGGCACAGTCGCGCTCCCTCAGAGAGCTTCACATGGCTACAGGGAAAAGGTTTCGAGGCAAGATGCCCTGGGTTTGTCTGACTCTCCGTGGTAGTCTCCTTAGTGTCGTCGCATGTCTTTAGCGAATGTTGGCCTGCTTATGGCAAGCTGCTTGTTGCCTCATCAAACCTAAGCTTCCTAAACCCTAAACCCTAAGCCCTAAACCCTAAACCCCTAAACCTGAAACCCGAAACGACTCAAAGAACAGCCTGAGAAGAATCTGAGAAGCTCCAGGAGATGCATCGCTTCAAGCAGGCGGAGCATGACAAAGCCTTCAATACCGCCAAACAGTGCCTGGGATGGAGAGATGACGTCGCCTGCGTTTTGTTGTTTCTCTGGCGCGGGGCAGGGGTTTGAGGGTTTATGTAGAGGTTTAGTGGATTTTCCTTCCTTTCAACCGGCTGATATTTTGTTTGTCTGCTTTCGGATACTGTGACGCACAGTAAGTCCTGAGACGGGTCGGATTTGGAGTTTCGGGTCGATGCCAACCCCAAGCCTAAACCTTAAACTTGGACTTTGACCAAGCAAGTTGAGCCGCAAAATCCCAAACCAAGCAGACTCAGCCATTAAGACATGATTCGAGTTCGAGACCCTAAGGATCGCCGAGCAGATGTACAAAAAGTATGAGCCCCAGAGAGCTTTGTGACGGGGGGCCTTGGGCGGGTTTAGGGCTTGGGGCTATAGGGTTTGAGGATACGGAGTTTTCTGGAGGTCGGGGGGAGGTTGGGTCAGGATCGTGAGATTTCGAGGATTTCGGGCTGGAACCCTTCGAGCTGAATGCAGGGGCGAAAGGCCTGAATTATTGGAGGGTTCCCGACTAAAGCCATGGACCATCTTGATAGAGAAGGACCGGGACCTTGTCCAATTACGCAGTCCTCGGGAGTTTGACGGCCTGGAGTTGAAAAATCTTGAGGCTAAGGCTGGCTTCGATACCCTCGTAATGTCTTTCCGCGAGAGTCGGCTATGCAGAGCGTTCGCCGGACCCTGTGACAAGAAGAACACAGTGTCAGCTAGGAGTTCTTCATTCACCACACAACTGCCCCACCGACATTGGGCTGGGCTGTTGAATTCAAATTTCGGAGTCTTAGCAAGTGGCCGAAGGTACTGCAACGGCCTCTTCGATGAGATTGTGGCTGTCTGGAAGGCCACCATGTCTTGTGTTCAGGGCAGAGGGGCTGGCGTGCATTCCTCGTGCTTCTTAGTCTGGAGAGAATCGATTGCCGGGCCCTGCCGTGGTTTGCCAATGCATCCACTGTGGATCCTCTGTCGTGCCGACAGTTGATCCTCATCGACTTCTGGAGAAATGTGTGTAAAGCTTCAAGCCGACAGCGATACATGAGTATCGCACTGTCGGCCTGCACCAGTTCGGGGTGAGTCTGGAGCATAGACTCTAGACGATGCAGCCTTTCGGGCACACTTCGCTTGCATGTTTCTACGTAGCCCTAAGCAGCACTTTCTGACCAGGAGGAGACCATGAAGACGAAGAAGGCCAGGGGCCGGGCTCTTGCATGACCTCAGCGGGTTTCGAGCTCAAAGATGAAGCTGAACCGCACTCCCTCCATCTACAAAAGAAAAAAGCGTCCGAACGCTACGATCCTTGACCACGAATTTGGATTGCAAAGCTCGACACAGGAGAAAGAAGAGAGGACCAAGAAGGCACAGGAAGAGGGCCGCGTCAAGGCGACTAAGGGCCAGCTCAAGCCTGTTTCCTGTGGTTTGAGGGGGCCCAGGTTTGAGGGTGCTCTCTATTTCTCTCTCGCTCTCTCTCTATCTCTCTCCTGGGCGGTTTGGGAGCATCTTTTGCGGTCGTTTCTTTTGAGATTCTTGCGGTGGCTGAGTCGATCCTGACAATCCTCTTGTAGCTGCTTCCTTAAGCTCAGCACCATTACCCGTCTTTGTGGGTATTGTCCCTGTCAGTTCTATACTATGACCCCAAACACTGGACCGCACATGCACCCCAAAAACCCTCTAATCTCTAGCGCCGCAAGACCCCATACAGCTCCCACAAAACCTTATTACGCCTGCAGAGCCCTCTACAGTCCTATAAGACCTGGTAGATTGCTATACAGCCAATGCCAACCCCATACCATCGCCTTTTTTGACATAGACTTCCTGAAACCCTCAACCGTAAACCCAATTAACGCCGAAGGCGCAGCAGGAGAAGGACCTCCGGGAAGCGGAAGTGCTGGCGGAGAGGATGCGGAAGCGGCTCAGCTCCACACCCTGGGCGCTCAGTGTCCTAGACACTGGGTTATACTGCGCTCTTTAAGTCCTACAGGAACCCTTGACTCCTTTGCCGCAAGAGCACTTAACCAGGCTACTAGACTATGCGCTTTGTCACGTTTTGCAACGCACGACTCTGCTATCTCACTTCCTCCTCTTTGGGACGGGGGCTTAGCTGCCATCTTCTGAGGACACTGCAGAATGACGATGTGAAGTTCTGCTTCGACTTCTGGGTTTCCGAGTATCGCGCAGAGTGCCCCGACGACGATGGATTAGGATACGGTTCAGGCTCTAGGGCCATTTAGGGTTGTGGCTAAGGGTTTAGAAGTCATCAGCACTTCGTCATGCTTGAGGATTTAGGACTTTGAAGTTGAGGCCGCGCATGTACTCCTCCACAGGTAGCCACAGCCCTACTGCTGTGGACGCTTAATTGCGCAATACACAGAACTCAATCTCGTTTCGGCATCCCTGGCGCCAAGACTCCAAGCCCTAAGCCCCTAACCTAACGCCCGAAGGTGAGGTGCCCGTAGTTTAGGCTCCAGTCTCAGATGGATCCTGTGCTTGGGCTATCGGCGCCATGCTCTCAGGGTTTAGACTTTAGACACATTTCTCACAGGATGGACAGGAAGGCTCTCTTCGAGATCTCGTTTAGGATTGAGGCGGATAAATGTTGCCGGGGTGTGAAGTTGCAGCCCTCACCCACCGGGCCCCGAGCCAATCTCAAGGCGATCAAAATGTTTGTTTGCTTACATTGTAAACCTTGAAGTTTCTTGCAACAGCTCAGCCGAGGGGGCAAAGGAGGCGCGACGAGGAGGCCAAGAAGAAGCACGAGGCAGGTGAACCTCTGCTCCGGCAGACCCCATACAGGGGCCTACTACCTATCAGTTAGGGTTTGTATTACAGCTAGGGTGCGCCAGCATCGAGCTTTACAAAACAGCCTGTCTGGTTCCATACGATATTACCTGGTGTTGTAGTTATTGGTGTCCCGCTTTTTGTTTGTCGCTTGCGAGAATTTTCAGAGCGACTGTGATGGTTACGGAAGATTCATTAGGGATTACCAGGGTATTTCAGATGCTAAATCACATGCAGGGCACAGTCGCATCGCGGGGATGCGTGCTCCTGGTCATCATGCTGGCCGTGCTGGAGATGATGATGATGATGATGATGATGATGATGATGGTACTGGTGATGGTGATGATGGTGGTGATGATGATGGTGATGATGATTATGGTGCTGGTGATGCTGCTGATGCTGCTGCTGATGATGCTGATGATCATCGCCGTCACAAAAATCAGCAGCAATGTCATTGCCATCATCACAGACATCCCCATTACCATCATCGGCCCATCTACTATTTTGCCCAAAGCCTACACCCAAAGGCCTAAACTATTTCAACCCAAACCCTTCTCCCCCAAACTCGGTAAACCCCGAATCCTGATATGTCGGAGAAAGCCCCGGAAGAAGACCAGGCCGAGCTCGCGGCCTTGAAGCGCATGGAGCAGGCGCAGCCCGAACGTGGTCTCAAAGGGGAGGGGGGTCTCGAGAGTTGGGATCTCGGGTTTAGGTGGTTTTAGGGTCGATTTGCGGGGCTTCGGGGCTTTAGGGATCTGGGGTTTCAGTTTCAGTATTTTGGGGTGTCGGGTCTTCTAGTGATCACGGGCTTAGCGATTGCCAGAAGTTCGTGACTGAGAGAGTTGGCTTGTTCTTGAGAATGGCTCCTGGTCAGGTGTTTAACGGCGCTTTCTTCGGTTTGCAGCAGAGATCCAGCCAGTCTGAAGGTTGTGCCAGGATTGCAGATCCGCCAGATGCAAAGAAAGGAAGACAGCATCATCTCCAAACCATGCTAACTGCAGCCAAGACAGCAAGAAACTCCGCACGATTCTGTTCAAAGCTTTTTAGGTTTGTAAATACCTGAGGCCTGCACCCTGAAGCGAAGTCCGATCCCAGCCGAAGGAAACCGGGGAGCGAGCTGCCCTGCAGATTGCACAGAAGAGACTTGGATGGTTACGGTGTTCTAAGTTACTCGTTGTATCTACGGAAACCCAAGGTAAGGCACGCTGCCTATGATGTACCAATCCTGTAAGTAGGATTTAGGGATTTAGCGTCCCGGTAGCCGGCAATGCTACAAGAAGCTAGAGATAGATGGAAGTAGTTAAACGTGCTGGGCAAGGACTTGGGCCAGCCCGAGTGTTTACTCCGTCATTCTCCCAACATTAAACCCCAAGCCCAAGCGTTGAACCCTAAACCCTAAAATCCTCTGACAGTCTACGCGCACCCGGATCAACCGCAGATGAGATGATCCATCGGTCGTACACGCACACACACACACACACACACACACCGGAAGTCATGTTCGACTCTAATATTGATGCCTGGAGAGTCAGCATACTGTAGGAAGCTCAGCAGAATTCGCGCCCCCCCACGCGTCCACCAACACACAGGATCCATTTCAACACTGTTCAATTTTTTGAAGTTCTACTGAAAATTAGCGTTTGCTTAGTCAGATTCATACATGTCTTGCATTCTTGCGACGATTCAAGAGAGAAGCCCGCACACTGTCAATACACGAAGCCGCTGCCTCCACCGAGGATGTACAAAAAGATCGTGGATGACAACATGCTTCTTGATCCCAACAGTTCAGTCAGAGCTGAGTATAGGGTTTCTCGCATCAGATGGGAATTATGGTATGAGTGATATGCACCGGTGTAAGTTGCAGTACTTCAACGTTGCCCGTGGCCGGTACTGTCGAGTGGATTGGCCGCAGATAGTCTTAAGGTATCGTCCGCTTTGGTGGGTGCATAGGTGTAGACGAAAAAAAATCGGTTTCGGAAGTTGCAGATGCTCAGGAAGTGGTGCGTGGACAACTGGCACCGCATCATCAAGAAGGAGACGAAGCATTTTCAGTATCGACCTACTTAGTGTTGATTCCGTTCCCACAGTATCTACAACATGGGGTCTAAGACCCGTGAGTACGCTGACATCGACGCTGTACTTCACCGGTCTATTCGGCTTGTTCCTAAGTCAAGTATGTACCTGAAACATCCCGGTGAGACTTCGCACAAATGGCTAGGTTGTAGGTACCATGGTCCGGTCAGCTGGGGTAACCCTTGGAGGCCAGATGTCACTTACTGGGCCTTGAAGCCACAAGTTGGTGCCCATCAGCCAGAGCTACTAAACTGGTAACGGAGATCCTCGCATAATGCTGTATCGGGTTTCTGTTACTTGAACCCTATATAACTCACAGTACCCACAATCTATAGGTAGCTGAGATCCTGGCATAAGAAGACTTTAGACACCACGGCTCAAGTGGCGAAGCCAGGAGAAGGCGCAGAAGAAAGAAGAGCAAGCCAAGCGCCAACACCAGGACCCGGGCTTTATTCAGCACACCCTAAGCCCTAAACCCCTTGAGAGCCCAAAACTCCTACACTCCAGCAAGTTGCTCGACCTCTTCGAAACATGAAGCATGAATCCTAAGGCGTAAACTAAATATCCTGACCCCCCTCCTAAACACCAAGCGCGTCTCTGGGCTTGGGGGGTTTGGGGATTTTTCGAGTCTGAGGCTGAGGGCTCTGGAGTTCAGGGTTTATGCCTAGACACACGAAATTCGATTGTCGTGCCCCCGTGAGGTTCACCTTCTAGGTCTGGGCCTTTGCTCACCATGGCCTGTAACCTAGACTCCAGCTCTCCCTTTGCAGCGGCAACACAAGCACCTGACGCCTGATCTAGAACAGTCTTCTTGCGTTCTGTATTGAGTCTGGGGACAGATTCAAAGTCCAAACCCGACCATCCCACCACAAGACGGGGCACCCATGTAGAGCAGCCCTAAGCACGAAACCCTACAGGCCCTACAAACCCTAAACTCTAAGAAAACTTTGCTCTCTTTCGTCAGGATGAGCTGGACCGGATACGTCGGGAAGAGCTGGAGAAGAAGGACAAGGCCCGGAGCCTCAGTTTGCTTCTTGGCTCTTCCTTCAAAGGAACCCTCAAAGGAACCTGGGCCCTGAAAAGATGTTTGGCGCTCGCAGGCTTGCCGGCGTTTTCTTGGTATACATAAGTTTCTTTCTTGTGGGCTCTGGCGAGGTTCTCTTGCCGGACACAGGTGGATGTAGAAGCAAGAGCCATGTGTCCAAGTGCTGCTTAAAGGTCAGCAATAGTGAAATCCCAAGTGTTTGCCCCCGCCAAACCCCAAAACGGCAACTCCCAAACGCAACAATGCCCCCTTTAAAAATCGCCACAAATTCAAAACCCTTAAAGTCTCTTATCCATCAAACCCAGACCTTCAATTCCCCAAACCTCACCACCTGAAGTCCAAAACTGGGCACGTGGCCTCTGCCACGTCCGTCCGAAGGCGGCGCAGAAGCTGGCGGAGCAAATGCCCGGAGTCCCAGATTTCTGATGCTCCCGGGTCGGAGGCTCGGGTTGCTAAGAGCCCCAAATTTTCAGCCGGCGCAGAATCAGGACCGCACCTTTCGGGCACGATGGACCTTGCATTGAAGGGCAGCTTGCAGAGAAAATGTAGATGCAAGGGATCCTGATGTTGATGGTTCCAACTGCGGCTAAGGGCATTTTGCAATACAGTTGAAGGGGCCTGCGAATATGGCATCCTGCATTGATCCTTTTTGAATTGACCGCGGAATGGTATTTTACAAGTCTCATTCTATATCAGCGGTGTGGGCAGGCTGTCTATTGTGCCTCGGGGTTTGGCGCTTGGTCAGACTTAGGATATCGAAACATTACACCGCCCTTGCCTGTTACAA
The DNA here is from genome assembly GCA_905221635.1 of Symbiodinium sp. CCMP2456. Lineage (NCBI taxonomy): Eukaryota > Dinophyceae > Suessiales > Symbiodiniaceae > Symbiodinium > Symbiodinium sp. CCMP2456. Next base: position 71,468 of record CAJNDV010021779.1, read on the forward strand.
AAAAGGCTTGTGTTCCCGCCAAATAAACACAAACCAAACCCCTACTTGAACAACTTCGACTCTCATTCCTAAGCTCCCCACAGGCTAAAGAAGTCTAAACGCCAACTCCTCCATCCTTGTGTGTGCCGGAAGCTAAGGTTCAAGAAGTACTGGGATGACACTTGGCCAGAAAGCCAATTGCAGGGCTTGCATCCCAAAAAACACTTCCTCAGCCTCGAAGAGGATGTAGGGTTCATTGGTGGGGAGGGTCTAAAGTTTGGAGGTTCAGGGCTTTAGACACTTGTTTGGAGAGTTGGGTCCTGCCGCCTTCAGCTTCAAAAATCGCTTGTAGGGGCCCCAAAACCTGGTCCAGAAATCGCACCAGTGGACTTCCCCGCAAAGAAACCTGGTGGTGTTTATTTGGAGTCCTGGCCTTCAGAGCCGGGCGCTTCGGGTGAAGGGCTTCCAGGGCTCAGGTATGGAGTGGTGCGTTAGGAGTTTCACGGAAGAGCGGACCGTTGATGCCTTGGACCGAGGAGTCCAGTTAAGTGAGTACTGTAGTGGGTTAACGGTTACGGTTACTGTTCCTTGAAAGCCGCACCCATGATCCAGCAAGCTACTTTGTAGGTTAAGGTAGCTGGGCTGTTCGCACTTGCCATGCTTGTTCAGGATAACATCGGTGTGGTGGTGGAACTGTGGCGTCGACTAGCGGTGCTGACTAAAGTGGGCCTCTCAGTGATCCGTGGTGGCAACGACTTCCTGGAAGGTCTGTGCCTGCGGCATCTAGCAGGGGAACCGGCAGGTAAGGTTTCTGTGACCCAGGTAGCATAATTGTGAAGCTTGCCTTGAACACTTAAACCTCTGCCCGAAACTTGTTCTAGGCGGTTGTGGTGTTGTCTCAAGTTTCCGGCTTCAGTTGCACCATGCTCAGGCCCGGGCAGGCTTCGGTGTTGACAGGCTAGGAAGGCTAGGAAGGCCTAGGATCGGACAGTCGTCGCAACGTACGATCTTTCCTCTCATCTGACATTTCATAAAGATGCCTGGAGACTCTTTCGGTGACCACGGTGGTCTTAGTGCGACTGCGTATTTCTCGTTGTCGCGGCGGCTACCTTGAATCCAAGCAGCCTAAACCCAAATCTTAAACCGCAGCCCCCTAAACACTAAACTCTCCAAGCCTGGGTTCATCCTTGGCAATGGCAGGAGACAAAAGCCCGGCGGCAGCACGAAGAGGCTGGTACCCACCTGTTGAGAAACTGGAGCTTAGACTTGACGTAGCTTGGATTTCCTCTCGATGTCCAAACTTGTGCAAAGCCGGCTAGATGTCTGCAGAGTTTAGACGCTCAGCTGCCGGAAATGACAGGACACGGCTGACCCCAGCCTGCAAAACCAGTCCTCGGAGTAGAATCTTACAGTTAGCAGCCATGCCTCAGCCCCAAGTATAGTAAACCTCAAAAAGTTGGGAGCAGGATTAGGGACACTTCGAGCTGGGGCTCCTTTTACATTACTCATCAGGATTTAGGCTATTGGATTTCCAACTGTTGGGCTTCTACTGTACTATTGGCCCGACCAGAATCGGAGCAGCGAGAGAGAGAGAGAGAGAGAAAGGGCTTCGCTAGTTGTCATGGAGTTTTGAGTTGTGATATTGGTTTAGATATGAGCAGGAACCCTAAGTCCCCATAAGGACTTATATTAGTAATCATTGACAGCCAGCGAGCCTCTCATTCCTACGAGGAGCTTGCACGGCTGAAGCGCAGCCACAAGGAAGTGGGCACCAAGGTCGGAAGCGCAAAAGTCGTCGTTGTCAGACTTTCTCAAACCTAAACCCGCAAAGCAAGACCTGACCCAGAAAAAAAAAGCCCAAGACCATACAACGAAAGCCCTAATCGCCTGGTTTTCAGGGCGCGCTCTAGGCTCAGGGGTGCTTAGGTGTTCAATGTATTGGGTTCCGTAAAGGCTAAGGGACCATACCTAAAATCAGCGCCTTTATGATTACCATTACTCTTCCCTTAGGGTTCCTCAGTGTAGTCCTCAGGGTCTCGATATACACTGAAACGTGAAGGCTGCCATGCTAAGTCTCACACGGTTTTCTGACAGGGTTTACCTAATCTGCTTGCAGCAACAAAACCCCTTCGACATATCCAGTATTCCAAGGAGGGTTTGGGATCTATGTGTATTCTTGGATCGAAAGACTTTGGCAGTCAGGAACTGTCGAAGATTCTGACTACATGGTAGAGGCCATCATGTGTGGACGGGAGTCAACGACACGGGGACCTGAATGATTACGACTCGTACACCTGAGAGATTTAGGTGCAGGTATAGTGCACACCCAAAGCCCAATTCCAATTGTGAGTGCCTCCACAGGCCACAGAAGCCCGATAAAACCACATTTACTGGAATGAAGCGGCCCTCGTCAACGTCAAAGTACATTAAGCCTCGGGTTGGTTTGGTTTTGGCGATTCTTGGTGAGCTTCTATGGTTTAGAGCCCCTGGTTTTTCTGGCTCAGATTGCTAAAGGATTTTGGATCCTCCGGCTTAGACAGGCAGAGTCCAAGAAATAGTGCCGAATGGTGTTTGACCCGAAACCCTACGACTTTGGTACCCAAAATCATCTGTTACACGGCCCTGTGAACTTTATGTGAGGGCATTGAATAGAAATATTTTGTATGGAGTATGTATGTACGTATGTATGTGTATATATATATATATGCATGTGTGTGTATATATATATATATTATATGTATATAAAAAATAAATTGTATACATACGAGGCGCACGGGTTTGAGCGTCTTTTGCTGTTGTTTGCTTCCTGGAGCTGCATGATCAGGCAGCATTGGAGATCGCTGGGCGCATGCTCGGGCGCTCGGAGGGCACAGATCCAATCCGGGGGGAAGAACCGTTGCTAGCACTAGTGCTTCGGGGTCCAGAAGTTTATGTTTCCAATGTCAGGCCTAGCCGGTCAGCTTTTGCGGCTGGGGCTGTCGAAGGTAGTGCAGGGGTTATGAGTATGAAGCAGGACAGCACAAACCCGAGACACGAAAATCCCGTAGCTAAGGACCATCAGGGATATTGGAGTGGCTGGGGGCCAGGTCATTGGAGAATTCTAGCAGTCTACTGGAGTCTGTGTTGCGTTGCGCAGGGTCAACTTCGGGAACGAGGGGTTTCGGCGGTTTACGGTTGAGGAGCGGATACTTCGGGGTGGTCAGGGTTCTAGTTTTTGTCGTTGGGCTTCGGGGTTTTGGCAGGATTTGACAAACAATCCCCTTCAGCGGGCAGCAGTTCCCGCTTTCGGGGCTCTGCGACGGCTTTCGAGGGTAACCCGAACCCGCAAACACAACACTCCAAACCCCTGAAAGCAGACAAACCAAACTGCAAACTCCAGATACAATCACTAAGAGCCTTAAACCCTATGAAGAAGCTTTGCCACTTCCAGCCAAGTCTGTCCCTTCGTCCTGAAACCAGAATCCCCAAGAAAAAGCAGCAAACGTTCAAACATTACAGCCGAAACCAATAGAACGGAAACACCAGACACCTGCAAATATCCCAAAGCAACCAGCCACGTTTGTAGAATACCTTCATAACCGCTTCTAACACCCTACTCAACAAACACCACTACCCCCCAAATCCTAAACACTACTGCGAAGCCCTAGAGTAGAACCCATTTAGTAAGGCAACATCTAAAGCAATGCTCTGAGAGGTCGAAGGCTCATTGCGACAGCCTTCTAAAGATGAGCATCTCGTCCTGGCGGGTCTGGACGCACCAAACGCCGCTGGGACTTCTGCAGAGGGGGTTGCTACGGTAAGCGTACTATACGCACATAATCAAGGGTACAAGAATTACAAGGGGTGTAGGCGTAGGGTTTAGGCTGTGCCCTGTATCTACCTTGGGTTTCAGGCTGTTGGCTAACAGTGCAAGCCTGAACATGCGGCAAACATTGCCCACCTCAGGAGGCTGCCGATCATTGCAAAAAGTGCTTCCAACACGAACAAAGAAGAGCTTGGCATTACAAGTTCTCTGTGTGGTTGTGCAACCGGCTTGCACCACAAAGCCAGTTCCCAGTCCCGAGCCCTTGGCGCAGAAGTACGCAGAAGTGGGGAGGTGATCCGGTAAACAGAGAAATGCAGTGGTTTAAAGGAGACTTGCCCAAAAGACGACAGTTCTTTTTACTCTCATAGCCTTTCGTCGCAGAGGCAGAGCAGTCGGAAGGAGGAGGAGGCCAAGAAGAAGTACGAGCAGGAGACGAATGCAGTGCGTTTTCATGCTCCGCGCACACCAATGGCTCTATGATGCTCTTTATGGCTCATCGCTCGGGCTTGTGGGCTACTTATCATTGACTGGGGTTGAAGGTTCAGGGCTCAGAGGTATTTGTTGACAGGTTGACGGTGTAGGAGTCTAATTACGCCTGATAGGCTTTGATACTGAGAGCTCAGCAATGGCTTTGTCATCCAGGCTTGGTTTCGTTTTACCCGGCACGGAGCGCCCGGTCGTAAAACAGCCTCCGAAGCGCACCCTAAGCCCTATAAGCCCTAAATTTTGTAGGCCCTTTACGGAGCCTTCAAGAAGATCTTTTACAGGACATGGCCCGCATCCGCCGTCTGGAGGCCGCGAATGCCTTGCAGACCAGGATTTGAAGGTTTTCGAGATAAGCCTGGTGCATTTCAGTTGTTGAAGACTTCGCCGAAGGTTCTATAAGCCCGATACAGTCCCATCCAATCCTAAAAACCGGCCCAAAATGCTATACTCGAAAAGCTGAAGAAGCCCGAGCCAGAAGCCTTTCTGGCAGTATCTCTTCAAAGGTGCTACTCCCATGTTAACCACCGCAGGCCTTGGAACGAGCCATCATAATCCGAAAACGAGTTAACGTTAAAAGCTCAAGGTTTCAAGGGGGCTAGGGTCTCGGGGCCTCACGCGCCTCCACAAGGTATGTGCTTGGGGTTACTGTGGCATAGGTTCAACGACATTCTGTTAGACTATACCACCAAAAGCCTATTCTAATCATATCGCCCCCNNCCCCCCCCCCCCCCCCCAAAGAGTAGAACCTTTCTTTGTCTATTCCCGAAGGCCTACACAGGCAGACCCTCGACCCTATTCCCGAAAGTCTCCGGACACTCAAGCCCAAACTCCAAACCGTAAGCCCAGAGCCCACGACAACCTCAGACACATCAAGCCCAAAGTCCTCAAGCCCCAAGCTAAACCTCCCTTTAAACTACGAGACCCAGAACCCCTAGCCCTGAAACCCGACCTCTTAAACCTTAAACTCTAGATCCCCAAACCTCAAAAACCCTTAAATGCAGCCCTTAACATTTTTGACATTGCAGCCATAATTCTGAACACTTCAGCCCTTCAGCCTGTACACCTCAACTGCTGCAGCTCCAACAAACCCTAAGTTCTGAAGCCGTAGTAGACCACTGCCCTCCCTGGGTCCTTAGCACAGGTGGAGAAGGCTGACAAAGCGGCCGAGGTGGCGGGCCTCAACATGTTCCGCAAGGCGCGGGTGTTTATTGTGCTTTGGTTGGGTTTGGGGTTTAGATTTTGTTTGTGCAACACCAAGGATGTTGCCGCCACTTTCCTCCTTCTGCAGTGACATGCTGATGCTGGAGCTTCTCTCGTGATACCGTGCCTGTTCGTTTGCAGAAGTCTCTAGAAGTATGCATGTATACCAGAGCCCTGCACGGCTGTGCAGCTAAGGGTTTGAGGTCTGGTCGGGAGGCTGTTACGCTTTAGAGTGTAGGGTTGGGCATGCAGGAAGAGAGACATGACCCCTTCTGCTAGGCCAATTGGTTCTTGGAGCTGAGCTTTAGGACCCCAGAATGCACTAACCAGGATCCGTAGACTCTCAAGCCCATAACCCTGAACCGTTCACTGCCAGGTCATGAACGACAACCTTGGCCTCATCGTTTCGGAGTGGAAAGACTTCACCAAAAACGAGCTCCTCCACAGGACCCCTACACCATCCTACATCTATACACCCTAAACACCAAGCCCTTTCATGAACCCTAAGCCCTGTAAAACTTGTAAACCCCATAATCCCTGCATAACTCCTATAAGCCCCTTGGGCCTTGTAAACCTCTATAAGCCCCATAAAAACTGTATAAACCTCTGTAAGCCCTATAAACCCTAGGCCCTAAACATCCCTAAACCGTCGAAGAGCATCTTTGACATTGAAGGTCGGGGCGTACACAAGCCTAGGGCTTCAGGCTACTGGGAGTTTTGCGTTGGAGTCCTTTTTCTGCGAGGGTCAGCAGGGGTGCGGTTAGCAACAGTTAGTAGCAGCATCCCTGCAGAATCCCTATGTGATTATTCGGTAGGATACTCCACAGCCAGTGCACCCCAAGCTAGATCAAAGCATAGAGCCTGACCCCAAGCCCTCTAAGTGACAGCTCAGAGCCGAAGGCCTAGAACTTTTCCTCACGTTGGACCTCCCCATCGTCAAACTCGTTCGATTATAGGAGACTTGGTGAGGGAGTGCCTCACCTTCAGTCCGAAACCGTACCTTCCATTGCCAGGAAGTTGGAGAAGGACATGAGGGACACGAAGAACCACATTGACAACTTGAAGAAGGACCTCGGCTCTGAGCCATTTAGCAGTTTCGTATCTGACATGATGGAGACGCAAACTTGGGGAATTCCGTAAATACAAGCACCTCTCATCCTACACCGATTTCCAACTAGGACTGTAGGGACGTACAGGGCATATAGGGCCCATAGCACATTGGGCTTTCAGGAAGAAGGGTCATTCAGGGCTGAGGGCTTGGGGCTTCTCGGTATGTATCATCGCTGTTACTTCGACCTTCCCCTGCTGATGGCCGTCTTCAATAAAATAGAGCAAGAGACTAAGGAGCATAAGAGTCATTAGGAATAGTCCCTTAAGTAGTCTTAACTACAATATACTGGCTAGAAGATGTCACGAAGCCCTCGTCGGCCTGTTCAAGCCCCTATGTCAAGTTTATCATCAGGGCCTGTGGACGAAAGTCGGAGTGCCCGAACCTTTGATCTGCCTGCGTGTCCTTTAAACCTTTCCTGAGGGGTATGGCATGTGAAGTCACAAAAAGATCGGAAGAGTTCTAATTACGCTTCGCATAACGCGTTCGAACAATCCAGCATGGGAAATCCCACGCTGGCCAGATCAGCACCCTTCGACACTCCGCCACCTGTCCCAAGGAGGCACGTGCGAAAGGCGAGAGAGTGCGGGATCTGGTCGCACAGAACCTCCTCGCGAAAGACAAGAAGGCACCAGGGTCTCGGACGAAGGCTCTTTCGTATACACCCCAAGCCCCAGGGGCCCCAGACTCCAGCCGCTAAGCCGTAAGACCGGAAGGTTAGAAGCAGGTTAGTTGTGCGTATGTGCGTTTGCTTGTCGGGGTGGAGGAGTTTACAACAGTGGCATAAGGAGGGTTTTTACATGGAGCTTCTAGGAACAGGGGCTACCTGGTCCATGGCTCCGTACAGTCCGGGCGTCTACTATTGAGGCTCGCTGGTCCCTCCCCATGGCAATCACCTTCAAACGCTTCAGCTTGCGTTTCATGTCACGGCAGAACCTTAAAGCGTGCCATGCTGTTCCGTATGGCCACGAAGCCTTGTTGTGGAGGCGAAGCAGCGAAGCGCGAAATTCAGATATATAGCCCAAAATGTGCGAAGCGGCGCAAGCCGAAAGCTGACTGATGCCAGGAAGTGTTGAGCGACGCCTTCGGGAAGTGGGTCATCAACTGGAGGCGATACCTGATCCAAGACAGGTAGCTTTCAGCACAAGGTGTTGCGATTGTTTGCAAGTAACCTTGTCCCTTGCAAAGAAGATTTCCGCCCCTTCCCCACACGGCACAGACTCATGTCCACCACGCTACCCTGGGGTGCCTTACTCCAGTGCACCATCCATGCGGACCCTGCAGCCTCGTCTTACCAGTACAGTAGGTTTGCCTCCTTTCAGTTCTGGTTGCTTTCAAAAACATGCATGGGGCCTTGTCTTAGACCATTGGAATTCAAAAGACCGGGAAGGGTTTTCTTGCCTAGTGGAGCGTGAAGCTCTTGGGTTCACGAAAGGCATCTTTCGGCTCGAAGTCCCCGCTTCCTCGGAGCTTCCCAGAAGCAAATGGCTGGGTCTGAGCCATCAGATCATGAAGTCTCCTCGGAGTTTTCGCTGGTGACAGAAGCGGGGCACCAGTCTGTGAAAGAGTGGCTACCGGATCCTTTCCTAGCCATGAATCTGGGAGAAGAGATGCAGAGCCAGTACCTCTCCGATGCGATGCAACGGTTGAAGAACCCCGAGCTTTGGGAAAGCGCCGCTGCATCTCAGATTCGCCAGCTTTCCTCCAACGCAGACCCGGAAGTGCGAGTGAAACTCGATGAGCTGAGTCACAAGTACCAAGAGGTCGCAGTTCAGAAGCTACGAAGCCTCCGAGGAAACATCATGGCGATGGCGCACATCTTGGTAGAATTGCTCGCAGCTCGGGACTACGATCAGAAGATGCGCCAGGAGTGCCAAGATGAGCTGAAGGACGGCCAGTGTCTATCCAAGCGTTAGCAACCACCATCTGTTCTAGTCGTGTGCGAGAGTGGGGCTTAGGGCTCCTCTCGGCACTTGCCGCATCTCTGACTGCATGTCGAGATTCAGCCAGCAGCTTCAGCAGATTGCGCTCGCAGAATTTCAGAATCCCTCAAGCACTTGTCATTCCTAAGTTGCGAAATGAGGGATGCCCACGTCAGGATGCCATCGAAAAGATCCAGAACATCTTCGTAACGCAGCAAGAGGACTACAAGGCTCATTCGGAGATTCATTTCCAGCGTGTGGTAAGTCTCTTCCAAGACTCTCAGAAAGACTCCTGGAAGTCAGCTCTTGGTGCAATGTCTGCTGTGGTGGGCGCCATGGTGCCGGCCTATATCCTTCGGCTTGTCTGGTTGACACTGTTCCGACCGAAGCGCATGGACAAAACCGACATCTTGCGGCAGTGGTACAAGCACGTCTACCGCGATCTGAACGGAAACATGCACTACAAACTCATGAGGAAGAAGGAGGGTGGGCTGCGGCTCAAAGCAGGATGGCTGTTGAGTCTACTCGTTGGTGGTTCTTCAGCAGCGATCCTCCTATGCGGAAGGGCTGTTCTGTCGGCTTACTGGCATGCTCAAAGCAGCAGGCAGAAGAATGTGATGGCCAAGGCAGAGTCCCTTGTGAAAGTCGAGATGCAGCAACTCCAGTCCATGTGGCAGGGCACTTTGACAGTTGAGTCGGTGCCCGTTGATTCAACCGTTTTGAAGTTTGTATGTATGTATGTATGTATGTATGTATGTATGTATGTATGTATGTATGTGCGTGCACCTACATAAACACACCCATATATATAAGTAAGTAAGTAAGTAAGTAAGTAAGTAAGTAAGTAAGTAAGTAAGTAAGTAAGTAAGTAAGTAAGTAAGTATGAAAGCAAGTAAGTAAGCAAGTAAGTAGGTAAGTGAGTCAGTGTGTATGTATGTACGTATGTTTTTATGTATGTGCGTATGTAGGTACGCATGCATGTATGTGCACACACGCATACACATACATATGTGTATATATATATATATATATCATATTGTGTATATGATCCAACAGTTGTACCATTGGCTTACCTGGGACCAGGGAGCTCGGCAACTAAGGTACCCAAATGGCTGTGGATGCTGTCAGAGACACCGCAGATCGCCTGGAAAGCTCGGCCGAGAGCCGACGCACTGAACATCGACAGAGATTGACGAGGCAGATGCTGCAAGAGCTGCTTCGTCCAATAGTTAGATCGCCAGTTCCCAGCCTTAAAGCACCTAGGGGTCCTTATGTTTTCGGTTCTTTGATGCCTACGTAGATCTCCAATTTCCAGTCTGTACACAGGAAAGAGCATTTCGGTTTCTTTACATAAATTACGATTGTTCGGTGGTCTCACCAGTTACTGAATTCCCCGGGTTATTCGGGCGGTAAGGCTGTGGACAATGAGTATGGCAGTGGATGAGATGATTGTTTGGATGAGTCAGCGGGAATGCTTTCCACACAACTACTCAGTGCGCAACATGGTGACACCAGCTCGGTATGACAAGATCCTTGGCGCGTTCAAGCAGGTCACCGACAACGTGAAGCAGTCTGCGGTAGGAGGTGCTTAACTTGCCATTTTGGCAAAGCACAGATGTTCAATGCGCTCCTGAAAGACAGCCCTTTGAAAGTTTAGCAAGCGATCGAAAGGTTCCTTTGCCACAGCAGCTGTGGACAGCGCTTGGCACAGCTTGCTGGCCCAGCTTGATGCCGTTCCACAGACGGATCCTCGAGACAGAAAGATGTGGCGACCACGCTGTAGCGTAGAGAGGTGTGCGTAGCTACCAGTGTAAAGCAGTTAATGCTTGAAAGGATAAACATCTCGACGTGTTCCGAAGGGCTTATTTCTCAATGAGAAATGCGGGCAGTCAGCATACTCTGGTTGATTCACAGGGGAGAGCAGCATCGTTATGCCAGACTTCTTACCACACAGGGTTGAACAGCTAGGACCTCAACATAGACTTAATGGGGGATTGTAGCTTTCGCTGGAGCATCGTGGCAGTGTGTACACCCGGTCAATTTTTTTCGCTTGACTAGTCGCAGGGCTTGCGGCAGTAAGGCTCTGAGGTGTCTATAATAAGTATGGAATTATCTTCGCCGAGTCATTGGTAGGAGCGTTCCGGGATTCATTGGTCGGCGTCCGGTCCTGGAGTGGGGTTCAGGGTGGGTGATTCGATGTTTTGAAATCTTGGAGAAGGAGGCAAGTAGCTGTAGGCAAGGGGCAGCTGGGAGCCGGTCTGCTATATTGGCACGAATACCGCCAAAGTGAGGCTACTGCCAAACGGCCAGCAGAAGCGGTATTAATTGGTTGAGCCCAAGACTTGTGAGAACAGCAGCGGCAGCGCTGGTCCAGAGGCATAGCATGGCATCCGAATGGCAGGCCAGCGCCATCAAGCCCGTACCTCACCTTGTTCAGCTCGCCCTTCGCACCTTTAGAGTCCTAGCAAAAGCCAGACTCAGCACGGGATCCAACCATCCCTGCCGAAAGAAGCCATGCTTAAGTAGAGTCCCGGCTGCAATTCTATTGAGCGTGCCCTCAATCATACTCATCATGGGATCTCGAACTCGATCGCCCGGAGGCAGCACCTCTTGGAGCAGCAGCAGCATGCAGAGAGAATCCAGCATCGCGACCAGGCAGGGTATCCCAGAGATGCCACAGGAGCCCCAGCTCACTTCAGAGAGTCTGCAACCGAGAATCCTCTGAAGTAGGCTTCCCGGCTTCCCTGATGCTTTCCTGCTGCCTACCAGAGCACGTGCAGCCCCGATCGATAATTCCTGCTTCCTAGTAGTGCGAGTTGTCATGGCAACTTGCACTCGCAGCTCCCTGAATGCATAAAGCCACAGGTGGAGAAGATGAAGCGATCTGAAGCGGACTCTTCGACTTCGAGCACCAGTTTTCCGGGTTCGGATAGATCCATCTTGGGGGAAGAGGGTGACAGGTCCGTGGCTCCTCACAGGGCTGCCAAAGCACTGTGCAGGTTTCGGGGGTTTCGGCAAAGTGAGCGGATTATCCCTGGCAGGCAGAAGCATTTGCAAGGTTTGGTGGCTACTAACCTGGGGATGTCAGGCAAGGATTTGGGTCGGGGATTTAAGGGTTGCCGCTTAGAGCATTAGTCGTGACATGTGTTGCAGAGGCTTCCTCGTTCTTGGCGTGTTTGCGATGCTTCCTGAAGACCTACTGTTGGGCTGATTCGACGGCTGTTTGGTTAGGTGTTGGAAATTATGACTTTGCGCATACATGCAAATCTGTCAGCATGGTTGTGTGTGTGTGTGTTGCTGCTTGAGTGCTCGTGGTCATCAGCAGCAACACTTGTTAGTATACTGCGCAGCTGCAGAAATGCGCAAACCTGAGGACCCTGCTGCACTAGCAGACGGTTCGGAAAGTCTTCAGGGCCGGGGCAAAACAGGAGCAACTGTGGGAGTGACTACCCGATTACCTGCGGGAGTCCGAGCAGAAGCCATTCCACGATTACTCCCCACCTTTGGGGTGATGCCCGGCACACCGGTATGGCCTCTATGATCCACTAGCTGAAGGCAGCAACACGGATTCGGAATTCTGAGGCTACACACTCCAAACTCGTTACTCCCAAGACATCTCAACCTTGAGCCTCGAACCCACGAAGCCGCCCAAGGAGAGGATGCAGAAGATGAAAGGCTTGATGGCATCGCAGTTCAACTCAACAGGCCATGACTTTGGTGTCTCTTGGTTTCTTCAAAAAGGCAGAACTGCTCATGTCTCATAGTGGTGTCGCGCTGGACCTTTCTGTGCCGACCCACCCTCATTGAAGCTGCTTTTCCTCAACCTGGCCGCCTTCGCCAGCTTACTGCTGCTGTTGACATATTCACCTCTGTCATTTCTGTCGGCATTCAGCAGAACCATATTTGGAACTCGGCCAGTTGGACGTGTCATGACCACTTGTGGGCACGAAGTGCAGCGACCACGGAGTCTTGAGTGTAGACCCCGCCCGAAAACGAAGGTCGCGAGAGTGCCAAAAACGCTCCACCGTGAAGCCCTAAAGCCTCTGATAGTTTGTCTCACAATTGAGAAGCGGCACGACAGGAAATCGCTCCCTTCTGCATCTCTGCGCCTGCCCCTCATTTGGGGCCGATTGGGAACCCTAAACCGGGACCAGAATCTGTTTGAAGTTTGGCCAGATTTGGGTCATCTCAACACACGACACCTCCCGACTGAGAAGGCGATCGGAGTAAACCACGACGCAAACACGAGAACTGCAGCCACTGCCATCCTAAGCATGTTCCACCTCGTCGTCCCCAGGCTTCGCTAAGCTGAGAGACCAGACTCAGAAGTCACAAGCCCAAAACCCAACAAGTCCAAGTCCCTTGGACTCGTAGGCCCAGCAGCCCCAAATCCCTCAGGTCTGGACCATGCAAACCCTAAAAGTTGAATCCAAACTCGCTAATTAAAGCATCTTGCAGTCTAGAACGAAGCGCTTCGACTGAGGTCAACAACTGGCGCTTGGTTTGGGAGGCTCAGTTGACCAAGGGTGTAAGATTCGAGGGGGGTGGGGGGGGGCTGGGTGCAGTGGAGCCCCTGGCCAAGAATCCTGAGGGTACTAGTTGTGTAGCAGCTACACTTATCACATTTGACAACTTGAGTCTCCCTCCAGAGAGATGCATAATTAAGAAGAGCAGGCATCAGGCCTTGGGCCGATTGGGGAATGAAGCTTGTGGCGGGGACGTGGCCGGGAAGTGTCTCAAGGTATCGAGCTGGGGAATGCCCAAGCCGAACTGAAAGGCTGAAGGGCAGGAATAGCATGTTTCTGTACTGGCTTGTGGAGTCCTGAGATGCCGGTCGCCTGTTAGGCAAATACGGCAGCCCGACTCTAAACCCACAGCCCTTTGAACGAAATGCTTGCAACCTCAAAGGCAGCCATTGCGGAGCGGCAGCAGAACCAGGCGGTGGAGCAGCTCACGGGAAAGATGAGGCAGCGGATTATGGGGTTTAAGGTTCAGACTCTCTTCGGCTGCCCGGCAGGGCTTCTGAACTCTAAGACCTTCAGAAAGGTCAAGGTATTCATTTGGGACTCCTTCGGTTCTCGTGGAGGGGCGCACGTGAGCCCACAGCTTAGGCTCGGAGTTCCAAACGCTTTGTCGGATAAATCTACGACCAGAAGACTCTTGCTTGGTGAGATTCCGTTATATGTTGCACAACCCTGGCCTGTTTGGAAAATCTACATGCTTCATCTTACTTTCGAGTTACGGCCTGACTCAATCTCCCCCTAGCCGCCCTAGCGCTGGGACCTCGATTTGCTGCAGCACTGAACTTGTTTTGCTGTCCCCGCCGATGCCTGCAATGCCTGAGTGCGAAATCCTCACCTCAGTCTCACCTCATAAGTTTAAGCATGGTTTTTGCCAGATGCGAAGCCCCTGACATGTAAAGTCTGAGTCATACAGACCCATGACATGTGTGTTTATATAAACAAATACGTAAATGAATACACCCCTTTGCATTTATGTGTATAGGTATATACCTAAACACCTACAGGTGTGCTTGTATGCATATATAGATTTACTTGTTACCACTACTTGTGTGTCAATAATAAAGAGTTAGTGTCATACTCATACAGAAGACCATTTTCTTGAAGACGAAGCTCCTCACCCCACGCTACACAGGCAGATGGACAAGCAGAGGAATGAGATGATCAATCGCACGAAGGACCATGGCCTATCGTGCCCAGTATGGCTTCGAAATCAGCTTCAGGAAAGGGACTCGACGCGTCTGGGTTGTTTTGGCTCAGGGATCTGCATGTGTGTAGCCAGCTCGGATCTCGGAGGCAGAAGTTGTTCAAAAGCTTCGCTGATAGCTTCTCCCTTGACCTGTCTTGCAGGGTTTTGCACTCCTAGGCGTCCCACACCTGCCAACTGCAACATGAATGCTGAATCCTCATCACAGGCGGTTCCATGTGGTCGTCCAAAGCATCCTTGATCAGAGCGTCCAAACCTCATGTTGCAAAGCCTCTAAGACCCCGAGTAACACCCCCAGACCGTTTTGTTTCCGGGAAACTTCCCACAAAATTAGGCTACGTCAGAAAGCGTAGGTACAGACCCCTAGTCTTTAAGGCTCCTATATGATAAGCCCCGACTTACCAAGCAGGACAAGATCTTCCTGGCCTTCGCAGGCCAATGTTTCGGGAGAAATCGGGTGAAGAGAGACCTTGGCTCGGCAAACACTCCTGTGTATTCGGGCTTTGGGAGTCTTTGGGGGATTGGCAGGTGCCCGCCATGCTCTAAGCCTGGACCTGGAAACTTGTCTAGTCGCTACTGATAGCCTTTGTTGTAGGAAGTCCAGAAAAGGCTGGGTTTCGTAGTGATCACCCTAAACCCCAAACCCTAAATCCTAAACCGTGGTGCTGACAGCCCTAAGAGTGGCTCAGGGCGTCAGCGTGCAGAGCTGCTGTCTGTGGTCTTCACAGCGTGGAAGGCCGATGCGAAGGCCCTGGCATCCGGCAGGTGTATGAAGGCTTCCTTAGCTTTTGTTAGGGTTTATAGAGTAAGTTTATAGGGCCTACAGTTTCGGGCTTATCAAGTTTTCTCAAGGGTTAGAGCTTAACGAAAGTTTCGGTTTAAAGCTTAGGGCTTCGCGGTATGGTTTGGGGTTTGGTGGGCCAACAATAAAAGCCGAGAAAAGGCATGTAGGAGTCCCGGTTGTTGTCTGCAAAGTAGCACCAAGAAGAGGTTAAGGTCGGGGTTCAGTAGGTTATGTGTTCGATAGTCTAGGGCCAGTTATCAGACGATCAGACCGTGTACACTTCCCACGGCATGCCAGGCCGGATTGCTCCGGGGCCAGAAAGGGTTCCATGGTATTAGGCGGATTTAGGGCTTGGAGTTTGGGGTTCTGGGCTTACGATGCAGTGTTCAGGGTTCAATGGTGTTGTTTTAGTTCGCAAGTTGTGATTTCATCGGTGACCGAATGCAGCTCTCCTGAAACCGTCACTGGCAGGAAGAGCATCTTCTTCGTCGAAAGGCCACGCCGTGGCTCCCTGTCAGAGTTCGGGTGTCCAAGCGTTTCCTGGTGTCTTGGACTTTGGAGTTCGGAGATTTCTAGGGGAGTGAGTCTCAGAGCGCTGTTGATTCCGGGGGCCCCGATGCTTGGCATGAGGGCTCGATTACAAGGAACTGGGCTCCAAAGCCCGTGCGGCGCCCCCGCCGTTGGCTTCAGAGCACCCCCTTTTTGGGCCAGGAGGAGCTCGCGAGCAGCTATGAGAAGGAGGGCCGCGGGGCTTTGATCTCTGAAGCTCCTGCATCATATCAGATAGAATACATAATGAATCTATAGTTTAGAGTATACCATATACATTACATTACGTATAATCCTCACTTGCATAGGGACTTTGCAAAGCTTTGGATACCCAGTATATCTGGGCACCACAGTTCTCTCAAACAAAAACAGCGAACATAGCAATCCTTCGGGTTCCGTCCCAGCAGGAAGCATGAATTCCAAACGCATATATCCCGGAACCTGAGATCCTACACCCTCGAATCCTTCAGCCATCACCGCCCAAATGCCAAACACATCAACCCTAAAACACAAGCCCAAAGGCTTAGACCCCATAGACTCTGACGAAGGACCTCAGAGTCATGCATAAGAAGCAGAAGGACATGGAGGCCCCTTGCAAAGTGTATGTTGTTCTTCTTCTTAGTTCGTTATCCAGAGCTTTTACGTGAGGGTCATTTAGGTTGCTCAACTAGGGTTATCCAGGGTTTTAGGGTTGACGTGAAGGCGAGGCTCACCACCAACAAGCCTCGTCGATGAATTTGGCAGAAGATCTCTGGCATCCGTATAGGGGTTTGTTGTCATAAAACCTCTCGCGGGACCCTTTCGTTTTGGGCAGCTTTCCAAGCCGGAGTCACGCTGAGGGCCCCTAGTTTCAGCATATCGAAGTAGGATCCTAATTCATAAAGTCATCACCAATCAATGCGGGACCCAAGAATGTTCCGTTTCGAAGAGTCTGTTGGGCCTGTGAGGACTTTTGATGGGTATTTTCCTCAATGCAAAGATTGCCGGATTCCAGTGGATTCCCACATCGGCATGAATGGCCTGTGTGAGAGATCGGTAGCAAGTACAGCCTAAAACCCTGTACTCTGAATCGCAGGCCTTAAGCCCACAAGCCCTAAACCTCGAATGCTGAAGCTTCCGGCTTTTTCTAGCAAGCCATCCTTACGCCATGTTCTACTGTAAGATTCGGCCTAAACCCCTAATCCGTTTTTCTTGTGCGGTTTCTGTGGCTTAGAGGCGCTGGCCAGAGAGAAGATGGTGAAGGGGACGCTCAGTCCATGGCCTAGATGGTATGGGGGTGTCGGCTTTGTAGGGAGAAATGTACGATCGCGACGTTCGTTTTCAAGCTCAGATCGACAGGCAGTGCCCCACACCCTTAGCCCGGAGCCCGAATACCCTACGTGCCAGTACCTTGAGCCCACACAATTACCTAAGCCTAGGCCCCAAACCCTGCTTAGCCCTCCACACCGAGGCCAAATGACCGGGGCCACTCTGTCCGTTTGCCTCCTCCAGTGGCGAAGCTACACGAAGGCCCCTGCATGGTGGGGAGATTAAGACAGGCCCAGACCCGGAGTCGTTGTCTGATCCTCGTGCGCACCCATTTCAAGAGCAGGGTCCAGCAATGGTAACCAGAAAGGGCAATTCAGGGTGTAGGGCTGAGGGTGTTGCGATTGGGGTTGAAGGCAATACATCCTCTCAGGGTATATCATTCCAAACACGCGAAGCCAAGACAGATGGTCCTGCTTCCGCCGGGCTTTTCTGGCCCTTTAAAGAAAAAGCGCTACATGCTGCCTGATGTGGAACCCGTTCAGCTGCTGATTCAGGACAGCAAGCGGGAACGGAGCGAAGTTCGCCACCCAGGCGGTTGATGAGGCATCAGATATTCTCGCAGTTTAGAATATTAGATAATTTATCATCATGTAAAATACGGCAAGCATTATAATGGGTTGGTGTTAAGTACGGTACTATAGGCAGCCAAGTGTCACGTGTCGTCCAAGGTCATCGTTCCAGAAAGCTGCTGGTTAACATCGTTGCCTTTTTTTGCTGCTCTTCCAAGAATCAAGCTTTCCGTTTTGGCCAAACATTTCTTCGCATCCTAAAACACCACTGTAGCAATCCGGTGTGGTGGCCAAAACCCTCGCCAAGGCTAAACCCTAAACTCGGCAATGTCTGACCCCAACACACCAAGAAGCCTAAACGGCTTAATCCACAAAGCCCCTAAACGCCTAAACAGCGGAAGCCCTGAATACTAAACCCGCAAGCCGCAAGCCCATCTGGCATCCAAGTTGTGATGCGTCCCGGGCTTCCACAGGTCCGCGCAGTGGCCTGTGATCAAGCCCATATGCGCCCTAAGCCCGCAGAAGCATCGCCAAACATGAGCGAAGAGACAAGCAGAGTCCGGCCGTGTTCTGCTCTGAGGCTGAAATGAGGGATCAGTTGCAGGAGGACAGGGACAGCAGTGATTCGGTATGCAAAGCTTTATCAAGAGGCTTTGCACAGCTGGGGTGGTTGAGCATGTATGACTACCGGTTTCCGGGGTTTGGGCTTTGAAGTCTGTGAGGTTTGTAATTCTTGCCTGGTGGCTGCAACATGATTCCACTCATTCACCAGGAGATTCGGCGTCAGAAGCGGGAAGCAGAGAAGCTGAATGAAGCTTGGCTGCACTGCATCATAGGTGAGCGGTGTATGGGTGCAAGATTGAACTGTGGAGACCTAGATCCCAAACCTTGAAATGTTTCTGTAAAGGATCAGTCTTCAGTTCTTTGCGTTTGCCGCAAGATGTCTCTCGGCTGATATCCCCGAAGCTGAGATAAGGATGCCAAATCCCGGCAGATCGCCCTGAACATGGTCAGCTCCGGCCTCAGCCTTCTCACTAGAGGGGACCTCAGAGAGAAATTGGGCACCACTGTGGCGCTTAATTAGGGTTTAGGATTCAGGGTTTGGGGTTTAGGGGACGTCAGAGATTGGGAAGAACGCACTCCAAACCCGGAGTCTTCTTCTGGCGAGATGGGGCTTGAAGTATGACCCCACCTACGGCGTCCCCGAATCCTGAACCGAGCGGGAGAGAAAGGACAACTTCAACGCTGGAATGGTAGGAAACCAGAGACGAAGTGCAAAGGACCTGCATAGCAGAACCAGCCAAAAAATCATCTTTTGCGCTTCGTCTTTCATGTTCCTGAATCGTGCCTGGTGAAGCTCTTCGTTCACATTTTCTCCACGTGCGTCTACAGCGCTGGGCAGAATCCGTTTCCATATAGCCAGTATCCCACGATCCTACAACAAGTAAAAGCTCCAAGCACTTTGGACCCGGGTCCCGAAATATCCAAAGCCTTGCATCGATGAGGCTGTCAATGGTTCATATACTCACGGTGTTCACAACAGTATCCTCAAACATCCTAATTCCAACCTCCAACCAGAAAGGACCCGATCTCACCTCAGACTCACACACCCCTCCAGTCCTCCGAAAGCTTAAACGACAAAACGCATCTCCTGATCGTCTTTTGCAAAGAAAATTTCGAAGTACTCTAAAATCGCAAGGAACTAATCTCCCTGATGCTCACCGAAACATTAGAAACTTGGTCGTCAATCCCCAAATCCCACCCAACTAAAGTGCTACAGCCCCACCCCGGGTACCCCCAAAAACCCTAAGGATCAAGACCCTACCAGTTCAGGTACCCCCTCTAAGAGCTTCGAATCGCCGAACCCAAAGCCCCAAACCCTCCCAAACCCAGGCTTCGAGCGCAACAGCACCTTGTCCGTCTGCGTCGTTGCATGGCGCCAGGCCACGCAGGCGCCGTGACTTCCGAAGCACCCCCATGTAGACCGCCCCTTTGCAAAACAACACCATGCAGCACCTAGAGACAGTACGGGGATGCAGGGGTTTAAGTTTTAGAATGTTGGAGCAGTTTGGCGGCTTTCGGAGCCTCGGCGCCTTGACAGCTACAATCCTGATGCCGATCATGTCCGCGAAGGGTGTGAGGTTTTGCGAAAATTAGGTATCCATGGGAGCGTGGCTCGAAGACTAGCCCGAAGCCACATTCGCCTCCAGCCCCAAGCTCGAAATGCCAAGTGCCTAAGCCAAAACGAAATCTGGAGATGGGGGAGTTGTCCCCAATCCGTACCGGGTATCCAACAACCCGCAGTTTTGAAGGTTAGACCAGACCCTGGTACTTAATGGGTCAAAAAACTACTAGTTTGAGAGGTATGGGAATTCAGGTAAAATGAGTTCCGTCCTGTTGGACCTCAGCTGCTGCACCGAATTGTGCTAGGCTTCGAAGCGCGAAGCCGATGAGGCTCGGCGATGCCCCAAAAGCAGCTTATGGGCTTGCACAGCAATTAGCGAACACCGTGCTCGTTCTTAGAATAAGGATGTGCATTGTTTAGGGTTTCATACATGGGTTTTCGCCTTTTCTCCGAAGATCCTCCGTTTCTTGGAGGGTTTGGTGTGAGATCTGGTTTGAGGGTGGTCTGGGAGTCTAGGATTTAGGGTTAGGGTTTGCGGGTCTAGAGTTTCGGGAAGTTGCGTTTAACGGATCTCGGATTTCAGAGTTTAGCATTGTGGGATTTACAGAGTGTGGGGTTCAGGTCCTCGGTTCAGGCGTCTTAACCAGATGAGCTGTAGGTTGTCTGGTTGGTTTAGTTCCAGGGATTCAGGGTTCAGGGAGCTAGTAAATTCAAAACAGTTGAAGTTCTTTGGGTCCCCATGGGGTTAGGATTCCCAGTTTACCGAAAAGTTCCGATGCCTTAGATTCGCCTCAGATCCCTAAATTCCTAAACCATATAACTCTTTGACCCAAAGCGGCGAACTCGAGGCAGACCCCAGATATAAAACCCTAACAGACCTTGCATCACATGTTAGACCTATACAAAATGCGAACAGGCTCTGGGTCGCCAGAAGGCGCAGCAGGAGACGTGTGTTCAGGTTTCATTGAGTTTGCTGTTTGGGGTTTGGAGTTTCCAAGTCGGCTCCTCTTCATCGTGGGAGTCTACCAAGCGCCTCGGAATGCACAGACAACATAGCATAAGTACATGTTGAGAGGCATGTGCAGGCTACATACATTCCTCTTTTCGATTTCGTGCACCCATCCACAAGAATGACTGACAAAGCGAACGGAATGCAAGAATTCCCAGGAAAGGATTCGTTGCTATTGGACTTCAGGGCAGTGGTGCGCGTGACATCGGTGGCTTTCTGGCGAGGAGTACACCCAACTGAAGCTGGAGAAAGACAAGGCCATGAATGCTACTTGGATGCAGCAGCGGACTCCGAAGCCTTCTTTCATAAGCGCACAGCAAAAGCCCAGGGCTACTGAGGATAGCTTGAAGGAGCAAATTGGGTTTCAGGTTCGGGAGGTGGCCTGAAAACTTGAACTTCGATTCGGGTCCTGTGAAGCTTGCAATGCCCCTGCAATCCCTACATACATATACAATACTATATCCCAAAACTCTGGTTGTGGGCCCTTTGTTACTCGTCGTCGGAGCCCTGTGAGTACTTGAAGGAGTTTATGGTTTCAGCGGCTCGTCCGAGACTTTCAAAAACTCTGTTCGACATATTAAGGCCCCTATCGTGAGGACTTCCTTCACCCTTGCCCAAAAGGCACCTCCCAAACTCCAAAACCTCCGACTCGATCCAACCAAAAGTGAATAATGTTGTGGTTAGCCCTGTCCTTCAGGCTCCAAGGACTCATGCACCAATGGTTCAAAGGTGAAAAGGAAGCTAAAAGAAGACTTTGTTTGCATCACAGATGGTGAGCCCTGAATCCAGTTCTGCGGGTCTTAAAGATAGATCGGAATCTTGTTCCAAGCTTGCCTCAACGTATGATCATAATCGAGAAGTAAACCCTCCAAGACCCTGGTCACATGTCTAATCGAGACAAGGTGACGCGAGATCGGATGGCCGTCCGGCTTCTGGGCGGATGCCTCAGCAAGCTTTCTCGGCTTGAGGGTTCTGGCTCTCAGGGCTTACCGACCTAAACCCTTCGCGCTAATAGGCCCCAGTGAAGTATAGCCTCCATTGAGGCTTTGGGGGTTCAGGGGGTAGGGGTGTAGGGTTGGCGATCTTCAGGGCTCAAGGCGGTGAGGGTTCAAGTTTGTTCGCAGCCTGCTGGTCCAAAGGATGGCCAAAGCTGCATGTTAGCAGACTTCTTCCGCTCTAAATCTTACTCAGCAGTCGTTCGACAGGGCTCATAAGGGTTCAGGTTTCGGGGGGCATTATCCATGTGAAGGACTGCGCCATTTTATTCACAGACTTCGCGATGTCAGCAACAGAGTTCCGCTATCGTCTGTATCTTCACAGCATCATATGCCCTAAAGCCATGTTCTATTCACCAAGGCCGCTGTATTGAGCTTTACGCCCGATGAACTTTGTTTTCTGTAGGGGCTTTGTTTAATCTTGAATTATCCCTAGCATGTTCCTTTTTACGGGAGGCTGACTACTGAGTCTGACTAGAGACCCCAACGTCCCCTCACCAGACCTTCCAATATCCCTTTCACTTAAGGAACATACCTTCAAATGAAGTCGGATCTCTCATATGGATTAAGGTATCTAGAAAAATTAAGGGACATTGGAAAGCCTGGGCACCATCCCGACAGGTCACCAGCAAACTCATCTCCTCTCCGCGGTCTTCACGCTTTGGAGAGGTGCTGCCCAGGACCCATGTTTTGGGCTCTGGGCTGGTTTAACTAAAGAAGCCTCAAGCATGAGTAAGAGCAGCTGCGCAGGGATATTATATCCCAACACTCCGGTGAGTGAGGAAGGCTCTTGTTTGGGGTTTAGTTTCTGTGGAGTTTTGGGGCTTTGGGTTGAGGGGCCCCATGCTGGGTCCTGGCCAGGAAACTACGTTGCCAGTACTCTCTACCCTCTCAGCCTTTGATCCTTGCACGTCAGGGAAGGGTATTTAGAAGCTTTCGAGCTCGCGCGCGACACTCCACAAGCAGCTTATCGTTAAGTGTCCCCAGGACAGAAAATAAGAACAAGCAACTTCCAACCACCTTTACTCCAGCCCAGAACAGCTTCTGGCCTCTAAGCTGGAATGTTTCAGGAGGAGAAGATGTCACGGCAGCAAGCCCGCGCCCGAGAGTTCTAAGTTCCTGCAAGACTCACCTAATCTGAGGTTTTGGCAATTGATGTCCCTTGTCTTGGACGGTCCTAGACATTCTTCAATTAAGAATCCTATTCGGAGTCCCTTCTTTTCATCAGGCCTAGGATTAGCAGTTTGTCTCTTCGTGGCCCTACTTGCAGCGAGTAGCTCTGGAAGCCACTTACAGGAGCCCTCGCGATCGATCGTTTACAGGCTGTAGACCCCCTTGTGGGAATCTTGAAGCCTTATCAGACTTCTTTGTAGGGAAACTGGCGGGGAACCGCCAAACGCCGTAAGCCCAAGAGCCATGGCTCATATCGACCGCTAAACCCTCCCCAACTCCTGAGACGAGGCTGACAAAGATCGAGCCAACAAGATCGAGTTGGCGAGGTTAGATGGCCTACGAAGAGCCCTGCCGGCTTTGTGTTTGGCTAGACTCATGGTGTTATGAGGCTCTGGCTTTGGGGTTGGGCCGCTTAGAGCTTCAGGCTTTAGGCTTCTTGGTCTTTACGAGTTTCGAGCTGTTGGGCTCTGGGATCGCAGGGTTTTGCGGCTGCCTGGTTCGGGGTTTTGGGCTTCGGCATTTGGCACTTCGATCGCGTCTGTTACGTAAGGCTGCGAAGCTTGCTCGACTCTTATGCCTCCTACTTTCCTGGGTGAAGCAAACCCATCGCTCCTGGAAAACAGAAGCCACCTACAAATCTTAAAGAGGACCCCCTGAGGAATCAGCGCTTCCCGATATGAGGGCAAACATTGGGATCCGAATGTTGAATTAATATTGAAGTCATCAGGGGTCCTCATTAGTCTAGAACCCAAAACAATTAACCCTAAGCCCTATAAGGCCTAAATTCCTAACCTGAGTACTACATTGGTTATATCATATCCCTCAACCCGAGCCAGGAAGCCGCAAAGATGAAAGCTCACAGTCTGGGCCTTGACATTCGGGGCTCTAGTCAGTGTGGCCCTTCGCAGAGAGACACTCCCAAGTGCCCCTTAATTGCCCTTGTCTTCAATAACTTGTACGTAATGGCGCCAGAATCGATGCAAGAGGCATAGTGGTTCAGACATATTAACTGTAATGGTACCCACACTAATAACAGTGATACGGGTAGTCAGGATACCAACCATGGGAATAACAACACCAATAAGAATAACAGAATATACGATGCAGGATGCAGTCTCAGAGCAGATCTGGGTGCTACAAACCTCAGGCGAATGGTAACTGCAGCTCCCGGGTCCACCGGCTGTGGAGTTTTGACTTTGCGTCTAAGCCTAGGTACATCGAACGGTCGCTTTTGAAGGTCTCTCTTCGGGTGTCGGGTGGGTGGGGACCTCAAGGTCGCTATGGTCTTCGACTGTAGCTTGTGGTTGTGTTTGTGTTTGTTTGGGTTTCGGGGATTTCAATGTTGGGCTGCGTACAAGGTTTCGGACTTGAGGATGATTGGGTTTTTTCGCTTCTCGGCCGCACGCCGAATCGTGACCCGCTTAGGGCTTAGGATGTCAGGGGAGTCAGAGGGGTGTTCGTTGCGGCCACTTGTGTGGGCGACGTCCTTCATGCCGGCAGCTACCAGAGACTTCGAGGTGCCCTCGTCGAGTTTGTTGGGGACCCGTCGTGTCTGTTCGCAGACCTCAGGACTGTGGAGGCGTAAATGTAAACTACCGCAAGAAGGCAAGCTAGGGCCGCGTTTGGGCATTGTCAGGCGGAATCTTTAATCTTATAGCCATTGGCGACCACTGTAGCAAAGCAGGTCAGCACCAGGAGTTACATGACTGGAGGAAACAAGATAGGGACAGCAGCCAAAATAGACAAATAGATAGATGGATAGCTAGATCTACAGATTACTGGGCCTCTCGTGGAAGGACGTCCGCAGCGCACCGGCTGAAAGCACACGTCTGCAACGACCATCCTGTTGTCACGAAACAACTTGGTCACAAGATGTGCAAATAAGGTGCTGGCGATGAAGATGCTTCTACTGCTGCTGCTGCTGCTGCTGACTGTCAGTATTGCTACCGATGGTATTCTCCCCACTTGCAATATTCTTATGCCTTTCTTGCACTATCAGTGCCGGTATTGTGAAAATGAAGCATTGATGCTTTTCCTGCTGCTGCCGCAGCTGACCAGACTCGCAGGCTTGCACGTATCCTGCTTGCTCAATCTTCGAGGTTGGGTGTTCTGTGGCATCTTGGCTCAAAAACTGACGCTGCCAAAACGAGGGGCCTCAATCACTTCACAGTCTTAATGGTTGCTCATTGTGCTTCTGTTATTCATTGAGTTAAAGCTTGGAAGCCATTCCCGGTTGACCATTGGGAGCAATACTCAAGAGCTCTTTCGGCCCCTGTAGTGCACGCCGTTTCCGGCCGGCAATGCCTACTCTGCCCAGTATCCACGATGCGTGTGGTGGCCAGAACATGTTTCCAGGAGTCGTGCGACACTGTCGAAGCCCAGGTGTTCTGGCCTTTTTGTGCCTGGCCGCATCAGCCCTCCTAGTTTTGGGGGTCACATCTCCCCTGGAGGAGGCCTGGAACAGCTGCCAAGAGAAGTGTAATGAATCGTCTTCATGTTACGAGTCGCCTGCCATGGGCCCACGTGCTTGCATCGGCGACAGCCGGAAGTGCCGGGAAAGATACAAATGTTCCCTGCACGACAGCTGTCCAAAGTGTGCTTTGCTCTGGGAAGAAGAGCAGAAGGCGCATGAAAGCCTTGCTACTTGCAAGAGCCGCTGCAGGATTAGCCCAGACCTGCCCCTTCGTGGCAGACAGCTTTCTCTTTCACTGAGCTTCCTGGCCGTGGTCAGCTGCCTTCATTTTGAAGGAGCTCAGAGGGACGGCAGGGACGGCAGGGAAGGGCGGAAAGTTGGCTGTTGTGGCG
This sequence comes from Symbiodinium sp. CCMP2456, assembly GCA_905221635.1. NCBI lineage: Eukaryota > Dinophyceae > Suessiales > Symbiodiniaceae > Symbiodinium > Symbiodinium sp. CCMP2456. The sequence continues at coordinate 96,952 of CAJNDV010021779.1, forward strand.
GCTGTGGAGACTCTCCGGGGGCCTGGGTGTGGCTAGGAAGCTGTGCCCTGGTCCCGAGCATGCTCTTTTTGCTGGCCTACCTGTTCCTACTACACCCAACGTGTCCTGAAGTGTGGGAAGACAAGGCTACGTCCGATTGTCAATTCATGCTCGACTTCGCATTCGCACCTTTTTCGATGCCTATACCCCGAGGCTTGTTGCTTGTCAGCTTCGCAGTGCCGACCGTCGCTGCATGCTGCTGCCTGACCCGGGCACGTTTCCTCCTGTTTGAAAGCAAAGACGGGGACCTTGTGGAAGTCTAGGCAACCGAGGAAGCCCCTTTCCCTTTCAAAGGCGCAGCCCGCTAGGGCTCCCCCTTGCATTCCCATCTTCCCTTCAGCCATCCCAGATCAGACAACATGGAGCCCAGACCGTAAACTTCTAATCCGCAACTCTTGTGTTTTGGGTCATCTCTTCCTGACTCGAAAGGGAAAGGGCCGCGAACGGTGGCGGACTCACATCCACCTGTATGTGTGCACTGATGCCTTGCCTGCGCTGGAAGGTTTTCTATAGAGGAGTCGGAGTGCCCGACGTAGGTAGCCCGACGTGCAGAACCTCAAACCCCAAGGGCCCGCATAAAATTACCTTGAAAACCCCAAACCCATTATGAAAGAGAGGAACCCAGGCATTCCAAAGCGAAAGCCTTCCGGCCGTGGCCTGTCTTGTCACATTGCATGCGACGCTGTGGTTCTGTTCCAGCCTCGTTTGACCCAGCAATGGCGGAAGTGAAAAGGAGAATCAGGTTTAGGGGATCAGGGCTCAGGCGGGTTTCATTCCAAGAAGGTCTATAGTGCTAGAAGACTTTAGCTTGCAGGTTCAGGGTTCATGCTTTCACGTCTTGTAATCTTAAGCGCTTGCATAGTGCTCTTGGGCGGCGGACATGCGCAAGCAACCCTGACCACCGAATTACAAAGAAGCCTAGACGAGTTTGAAGTCCATATAAAGCCATGATGGTGTTCAAAGCTTTTGGAAAAAACCGCGCCAGGTGGCGAACATGGATCGGGCCTTCCGCCCGCTGATGGCCAGAGTCGATGAGGGTGTAAGCTTTGGGGATTGACGTGCGTTGGCTTAGATTCTTCATATCTGCATGTAACTATATATATATATATGTACATCTATGGCCCTATACGAAGCATGAAGTTGGTTTAGGACCCAGGCTGAAGGGTGTAAGCACGGTGATGCTTGCTACACATTGACATGCATTTCGGGCTCTGCTGCGACTGGCTTTCCATTCATTCGGCCGGGGGGCTCGTATGCCGCATGCGCGATGTAAGGCTTGTGGGGCTCAGGGTATTTCAGGGTTGCGACTCATGAATCTCGGCAACATACGGTAAGCAAGCAGCACGAGGCCCATGACCCTGGGAATCGTAATCGCCGGAAACGTGCGTATTAAATCCTACAACTCAAGTCCTAAGCCCCTAGAACCCCCAACCCCAAGGTATCGCTGCAAGGTTCTTCCAGAAGCACCACGAGTCTCTCCTGGCGGCACCTCTGACCACAAATGAAACAGGGTCTGGGATTTAAGACATGATTTGAAGGAGGGATTTCCACCGGGATTCAAAAAAATGGAGTTTGCATGGGGTTCATATGCGTTTTTTTTAATGATGGTGTGCATCATTAGGAGTTGTATTCGAGACGTGGTCCACATCATTGTATTTTCAAGCAAATCTTAGCCTACTTATTGAGGCCACTGTTATATTCGGGCCATGATGCTGCATCAGTGTCTGCCTCATGCTTAAATCTGAGCGGCAGCTTCCGAAAATGAAGATCCTGAAATGGGAGGACCCTTCACGAGAAGTCCCGAAAACGGCCCTCAGCCTACATCCCTTCAGCACTAGGGATATCAGAATTGTTCTCTGTGTGAAACCCAAAAAACGCCTGAAATCCGACAGCCTCAAGTCAAGTGTAGTGGCCAGGTATCTAGGTACCTCTTCGGATTGGATCTCCTCATACGCAAGTGATTGCGCTCCTACCCGCTCCTCCTTCAAAAGGACCTTTAGGACAACCATAAGAAGCCCCACTTTGCGCTAAGAAACCCCTCGCCAGACACTTCAAACTCCATTGCTTCATGAATCACTTCAAACATGCATGCCCAGGAGATGTTCATGCAGTTCCGCCCAGCTCCGCATGCTTGGGGTTCGATCTCGATGCCTTGAAGATTCAGGGGCTTGGAGTGGATTTTGTGGTTTTGGGGATTCTCGCGCTTAGGGCTTGTGTCAGGGCTTGCAACTCTTGGGGCTTAGGGTAATACTCGGTCTCATATTTGTTCATGATTCCAATGTAGGAACGAGACGAGCCACAGAACCACCGAAAGCCTGCATACCTGAAGCCCCGATTCCCGAAGCCGCGACCAAAGGTTCAGAGACGTACTCCTACCTTGGTCGTTTGTTTTTGCTATATGGGTGTTTATGGGGGGCTCAGAAATGACGGGTCCTTTCACGCACTAACCCTTGACTTCTGTTTTCCATGGCAGGCAAGTCTGTCGAGATCCAGATCGAAGAACGGAAGGTCGAGGAGGCGAAGAGGCAGCACGAGGCCCTGCTTGCAAAGTCATGGCGCGACCAAGTCTGTAGAGGTCTGAAGCAGCTACAGCGTTTGGGCTCAGGTTGGTTGAATGATTGAACAGCCACGATGCCAGGAAGACCGGCGCAAGATGGAGCAGCGGCACAGAGCGGACCTTACACACCGGCAGCAGGGATTTTCCGTATGAGAAGGACATCTTCTGCGAAAAGATAAAATTCTGTAGCTGAACCGCAACCTCAAACCATGAGCCCGCGACACCTAACATGGCCGTCTGAATAGTTGCTCCGGAACCCTACGTTGCTATCATGTTCTCTAACTCCTCGTCTGACAACAACTTCCCCGAGCCCAATAACGCAGCCCCCTGTTGCCAAGATGACCGGCGGGCGAAGTTCATTGCGCAGTCGGTGCAAGGCTGGTTCTTACAGTCTCAGAACCCCTAAACCCCCAAAACCTAAACCCCAGCTGCCAGCTAAGGCATCAAGAGCTGTCCTGCGTAGAGGACCCCACGTAAAAGTAGTTAAAAAGTTAAAGGTTTGCGGGGGTCGAGGGTTTAGATAGATCGCTCCATGTACCGCCTTCTTCGGGGGGTAAAGGGCTTGTCCACACTCCGTTTTGCACAGCCCTCTTGAGATCCAGCTCTAAAGGATCCGGTCTTGCGTTTGGATTTGACTGGGTGGAGGTCTAGTCTAGCAGAGATTCCTTTTTTCCGGGGAAACCAGTTTGTTGGGCTTGAACCGACCCTCCAGCAACCAACACGCAGGGAAAGAGCGGATGATGCTGCTGTCCATTGTGAAGCAGAGCTCTCAGATACGGAAGATGTGCTGGCAGTGTAGGTCCGTTAGCGGTCGTTGCAAAGCCCAAATGCCTCCGTGCAGTTTCCGTGAACCGAACCTGAATCATTAAGGTTCGGTTCTTGCGTTTCCGATTGTTGCAGTTCCGGTTGGCGGTTCCGACGGTTTGCTATTTATTTACGCAAGTGTGACTTCATAGGAGACACTTCTGATGAGTTCCTATACTGATTTATTCCGTCTCCACTAGATTCTGTTAGTCGCTGGTTCCGTGTTTCCGATGCTCGCTGTTTTTATGTAACCGTGGGTTCAGAAGGGTCTGCACACGGGGTGCTTGGGGGGCTATTTGGGGGCTGTGAGGGGTGTGCAAGGGTTCGGTAACACCAAAACATGGAAGAAGGGAGCCTGCTAGGCCTCCTAAGAGGGGGCTCAAGGGGGCTGTGGGTTGATGTGCGAATTCTTCCGCGTTTCGCGCCGGGGGCTCATAGGTGCTCCAGGAGTGAGGGCCCTGCACATGCCAAAACGCGAAGGGCTCTCGGGGTTGGGGTGCAAATTCTTCAGCGTTTCGAAATGTGAAAGAATCTGAACTCAGCGGGCTGTGGGCTCACAGGGACTGCAGTTTAGTGTTTTGTGGGCCTGGGTTTGCCAACCAGCATCTCCACGTGGATGCTAGGGCTTCGGGTTTGCCCACCAATTCTGGTTTCTTCTTGGGTTTTCGGGTTTGCCAATCACTATTTTCTTCTAGGGAGTTTCAAGACACAGCAAGAACTTGCACGCCTCTTGAGGTTACCACATCCTTCTCCAGTATTGTATTGCATACAGCAAACCCACCGCTGATGTTCCCAGGGCAGCTGCATGTGCTCGGGAATGCCAGACAGCTGGTCGGGAGGCACAGGCCGGCACAGGTGACGCCAACAACGACGGAGACAGCGACCTGCCTCATGGCTAAGCCTTTTGAGCGACCATGTGTTCTCCGGTATGTTCACATAGTACAAGTCCCCACAACCTTACTTTGAGTTATATGTATTCTATCCCCTATGTTACGCGTGTGGGGGTGTCGACGGAGGATGGTTGCTGGCGTTTGGTTCGGTGTTTGCCGGGCCTAACGTGGATGCGAGCCGTATTTCTGTTTGGGTCGGGCCGTTTAATACATGAAACTGACATTTTCAGTTTCCCGATGGTCGGATTTCGCCAATGCTGAGGCGCTGTCTCGTGGCGTGGTCCCAGCAGGTGCGGTGCGAAGCTAGAAATTTCTTCTTAAGCAAGGGTTATGGTTCTTGTCAGTGTCTCAGGTTTCATGTGGGTTATGTGCAGTTGTTTTCATGCAAGCCAATCAACCCTTACCGCCTCAGGATACTGAGCAGGTATCAAGAGAGCCCAATTCAGGCCAGTATCTAGACTATTCCCTGAACCCCACGTCATGGACCCCACATCCCCAGCCTTTCTCCACCAAAGACAACATGGTGCTGCGTCTTGAGATGGGGCAGAGGGTTTACTGGTCCTGGGTTTGCAGATCGGTCTTACTGATGTGCCGACAGCTCAGCGATAAAGAAACCCCGAAAAAATCGAATCTGTCTCGAAAATCTGAGCTAGCAAGTTCTTCTCATGAGTCAAGGGCTTAGGGTCTTAGGGGTATTATATTGCTGATGGTCAAGACCCTGCAGTATCCATCATAACGAACGCACGATGTTTCCCACAGCTTCGGGTACCCAAAGCAATGCAGCAGTTTGTTCATTAGCATTACACGCCTGACCAATTTGCGGCGTATGCTTCATTTCTGGAAAATGCAGACTCGAAGTACTACATGAATCATGCGCTCTTTGGGGGTTCTCACCGTGACGGATGGGATGGACGAGCAAATCTTCGTTAGTTCCTGCAATTCCTGGTTTCGTTCATGATCCCCAAAATCCTCCCGACCCGATATGCGCCGCATCACTTTAATACGGGCTTCGAAGGAATACGACTCCGATGCCGCAAAGCTGTGCAACATGCGCAATTGACACACGTGATTGAATGTGCATGGAGGTGGTGGAGAGTCAGATGGAGCTCATGCGCAGCGAAGCACAAGAGAAGCACTCCACAGAATCCTGGCAGACCCTACGGGATCCTAAGGCCAGAGACCCCAGAAACCCACGGAAAGTTCTTGGCCTTTGGGTGTCCATTTTTCATTTGAGAGGCCGGATGATGCCCTGGCAACCGGTAGAGCAGAACTTCTGGCTCGTACTACACATGTTCATATTCCCGTTTCCTTTGCCAGGTTTGGGGCTACAACTGCGGTTCAGCTAACTGTACTCATGAGTTAAGTGGTGTTCTGGGTTCTCGTGTCTTTCTTAGACGGGATGCGCACGCCGGGCCAGAACATCTCATGCACGAAAGTCGGCCGTGATAGCCACTGCTTCAACTTGTCATCGATAATCCTAATCTAGACCTTATCAACTTTGACCCCAAACCCCAAACCCGAATTTGACTTTCCTATGTTTTTGGGCGACTTACAATAACAACCTAAAGGCGTATAACACTGCATTCCCGACATCCAAACACACGTCCCAAGGAGATGAACGAAGTGAAGTCACAGCTTCGCGACCATTCGAAGAAGCACCTTGCCTGGAGCTTCCCGCTTAGGGTTTAGGTCTCTGTTTGGGGCTATGGGCTTTGGGATTCTGTCCTACCTGCTACAAGAAGGATTCTTCAGTGTGTATGCGTATAAATTCATGCATACATACATTGACATACATACATAAAGTAAAAGCATGCTGGAGGAATCCTGGCTTGAATCTGGGTGGGGGTTACGTGCAGGGCTCGTTGGTTTAAGGCTGGGGTTTCGGATTAAGGTCGAGGTTTTGGTTTCAATCCTTCGGGGTTCGGATGTCGGGTTTAGTGATTTGAGATGAAGGGTTCAAGGTTTTATAGGGTCGTGACCCCTTATAGTTTGAGAATTGAGGGTGCAACATATGCATACGCGTATACACCATATGTATACTGGCTGCAGTCATTTATCTACAGATTGGGGGCCTGCGGTGAGTCGGACAGAAACAACCTAGCTCTGGATCTCTCGAACAGCAGGCTTCACATGATTTGACCGCTCAGTGCCCATTCAAAAGCCTGTCGATGTTAGCTTGAAGTAGGTGGGTCTGTTGGCAGCTGGTTGCACCTTATCGTTCCAAGACAAGACGTCGCACCCCACATGACCCCACTATGAACAGTCGAAATCCATCTGCGAGCAACCTTTCCTGCCATGGGCTCAGGAACGGTGTCTACGCTGCACTCAGCCCCGGCCTCAAGTTTGCGTTCTAACATGCACTGATAGTCCCGACATAACCATACTATAGCCTACACCAAAACCGGTCCCGATGCTACCCCGATCCTAGTAATAACCCTGCAATCCGAAGTCTCTCAGGATGCAGACACATTTGAAATGAGCCGACAAAGACATGGCACAGAAGCCGAGAGCAAAGCCGAAGATTCTCCAGATTTTGCTTTCCGATTTTCGGGACTTAGAAGCGATTACAACCGCCGCCCCCCCCCCTTCCCCACACATTAAAGCAACACATGTCGTCCGCCGTGACCTCCAGGCCCAAAGAAGCATGAACACATGCTACTCGACAGCGTCCAGCACTAGCCGACCCAATGCGCTGATGTTTTTCTGAACGCACGCACAAGTGTTTACATTAAAGTTATGGTCATGTCATTTGCAGCGGCCTCTACATCCGACGCCTGTAGCATCGCAATCACGATCGCCATCGTCACCATGTCATGGTCATTGTCGCCGCCACCAGCATCATAGACATAGCCATGATCTCAAGCACCCTCATCTCCATCGTCATCATCATTGTCGTGTCTTCCTCTTGCTTCTCTTCATCAAAATCAGCTGTTATTCGGACAAGTACCGGGCACTGAGCCGGACCATGAGAGCAATGTCAGGGCTGCAGGCATGACGGATGTGCGATGCGAGAGAACGGCCGCCTCGGCAGCCGCCGCGGCCTCCGGCAGCTCGCTGTTGTACCTGGCAGTTTCTGGCGACTTTGCGGGTCGCCTGATTGGCAAAAAGGGTCAAAACGTCCAGGAGTTGCAAGCCCGCACTGGTGCTCGACTCCAGCTGTCGGACTTAGGCAGCGACGAAACGCTCGTGGAAGTAAGCGGACCTTGCCAATGCGTTGATGATGCCTGTTTCTTGTTTTTGGATGACCTCGCCCGCATCCAGAAGCTCCGGGTCGCAGGCACAAAAATTGGCCTTGCGTCTGCCAATGTACAGCTTGCGGTGCTGATTCTCGAGGATTTGTCCGACTGGGTCACTTCCGATCTGCGGAAGCAAGTGGAAACAGCTTCCGATGAGACGACCTTGGCTTCGGAGGAGAAAGGGGGCCAGGAGGCGGAGGCGGAGGCCGGCGAGTCACTGCAAGCTCCAACGCGCACGGTCGACATGGAGCTCTTGGGCTATGCTGAGGTGAGCGGACGGCGCTTTCGCAAGCTCTTGCTTTCGGGCCATCCACGTCGAGTGGGCTCTGTCGTGCACACTGTGAGATGCCGAATTCGGCGCTACTCCCGCTGGGCAGACGTGAAGGTGCGAGAGCCACCAGCTGTACCGCTCATGCTCTTGGAGTCCGATCCACCGGATGACTTCGTGTCAACCGAGAACTTTCTCCTTGGCTTGCCGAAGGGATGCGAGTCCACACTCTCCGAGACCTATAAGGATCTGCTCTTGCAGATCCAGGAGGACTCGGGGGCCAGCGCTCGAGTGCGGGCTGACGGACCGGGCCCAGGTTGCTTGGAGATTGCTGGCTGCTGCTTTTCCAAGCTGACGGCGGCGGTCGAAGTTTCGGCGCTTCTGGTCCAACTCTCATGCGAAGACTCCGGCGATGGTTCTCTGCATGTTTGGCTTCGAACTGACGGGCCTTGTGCCCTCACTACCGACGCGATCTCTGCTGCTTCCTCTTCCAGAGGCGTGCGTGCGGTCGTAGGACAGAAGACACTTAAATCTGGTGCAAACTTCTCTCGGAGTGTCCAGCTCCATGGACAGCTTGCTCCTCTTTGCGCAGTGGCTCGGGCGCTTGCTCTTGAAAGCGAGCGGAAGGCTTGGGCATACGTGCGTAAACACGGGCAGCCCAGTTTGCTCGTGGACTACCTCTCCAGGTGGTTTGGGCGGGAGGCCGGTCGCATGCTCCGAGAGCGATCCCAACATGCAAATGCTTCCCGCAAAGTTCAGGCAGCTGAGCCTGGTGAAGATGAGGCGACTGGACTTAAGAGGCAGAAATCCACTGCAAAAGGGTCGTCTGCAGTTCTTCCAGTCATGGGTCCACACCTGCCGGATCTCGACGCCAGCGACGCGATGCAGGAAGAACCGCAGAAGAACGACGACGATGACGATGAAGAGGAGGAATTGGTTGTGCTGCCTTCTGCTTCTCTTCTTCCGCTGAATCTGGCAGAAGACACCTCAGAGCTCTGGGAGGAGACGTTCCCGGTCCTCCCTGAGCCTCCCACACCCCCGCAGCCTCTGCTTCCCGAGATCAAGGAGGCCTCTTCCTGGCAAGCTCCGCCAGCTCCGGCGCCCGAACCGCAGACTCCCGACACGGACTCTGACAGCGACTACCGACCTGGTCCTAGTGAGGACCCGCTCTGGCACAGGCGACAGGAGCTCCTCAAGAAGCTCAACCAGCTGGGCTAGGCGGCGAAGGAGCTAGACTAGGGTGTATTTGAGGTATACTCTTCTAGTCTACAAGGCAAGGTTAAGCAGTTGGGCTAAGATGAGGCGATGCTGAGGAGATGAGCCATTTCCCGGTCCAGCCCCAGCCAATGCAGCTCGGGGGGCGGGCACGCATGAAAAGTCAGAGGTCAGACGGAAGGACAAGACATCAAGGCTTTGATCAGACTAATATGTCTTTGGTCACTTGTGCTGTTGATCGACAGCATTCCCGAGTCGTGCAATCCAGTAGAGCAATTAGAAATGGCATTCAGAAGAGTAGTGCTGTACGATGTGAGTGCGGCATGCAATTTAGCAGCTGCAGTATGGGGCTTGGAGTCTAGAATTTCATTCCCTCAAGTCATGAAATTATGAAGTTCCAGACAGCTCTAGGATATGATAGGAAATGCCCCGAAGCGAAAGAAGCCCCGTAGTCTGAGCCATCACATGCCCGAGGCCGTAGCACATCCGTATGCGTCCAAGACCTCAGCAAAGCCGTGAGCCCCAAGCCTCTGCAGCCATCCGAAATCCGGACCTTCGCATGCCTGAACCCCGACCCTCACCCCTGAAACCTGAAATGAGCCGCCAGCATCCTATGATGCAGATAGTTCCTACGTAACTATAGTGCGCTATGCCCCAATTCCCCTGTACGTTTCCCGGAACCTGGCACTCCGAAGCTCTGCAGGCCACGAGCTTGCAAACCACCAGTTCTTGCTGCAGCGCCTGGCCGACAATATGATGGTTGGATGTGTGGGTATCTTTGTGCCACTGTATAATACAGAAGTCTGAATAAGCACCAGCCCTAGTCCTTGCACCACAAAATTCTGTTGTGATTGTTTAAGATGCCGAGCCCTGGGATAAGCGGTCAAGTTAGCAAAGGCACAGCGAGAGAGAGGAGGGAGAGGCAGAGGGAGAAAGAGAGACCCTAAGCCGGAAGCCCGACACTTGAAATCTGAATCCCTAAACATGGCCAAAGGGCTTCAACCACATAGAAGCCACTGAAGAGTCCAATAGCGAAGCTTCTGAGCCCCCAGGCGCATGCTTGGCGTGGGCCCGGCGGGACTTGTGAAGCACTCCAGGATCTCGAGACTCTACGGCTTACTGAGGGCGTTTTCAGTGATTGTCTGGGTGTAGGAAACAATGCATTCTGGGGTTTCAGGGTTCCGAGGTTGCGTGTTGGGGGTCCTGTGGGTTGCAGGGACAAATAGTCGTGTTGAAGAAAGCCCTTCCTTCGCCTTGGTTTCTGGAAACATCACCAGCTGCACAGTCTCCGAAGTCCCTGAATGCCAGGTGTGGCGAGAGTTTCGCGCGGAGCAGGTGACGGGGAGGGGTCGCAAAGTCGGGTTTTTGTTCCGAGCCGAGCCTTGCTGGTCAACGTCAGCCGGCCTCTGCCCAGGATACATTTGTGACGGACCCTGTGCGAGTAACATCTGTAGTCCTGTGTAGTAGGAAAGCATGGCATGCTCCAGATCTTCGGCATGATTCATTCGTATATCTTACACGTTGAACCCCTAACGAAAATGCTATGACACCCCCCCAAATCGAAAATCCCATTCCCGAACGCCGCAAGACTGGGGGCGTGAGAGTGACAGTGACGGATCCATGGGTCCCAAGCCGATGAGCTACCAGCCCTAAAGCCTTGCAAGGCAGAGTGTAGACCACAGGTGTTTAAAGCACCATACTTTCATCCTGTACATGATCCCTATCTCAGGGTCCACAGCAGTCAATCCAGCACCCATAATCTTGACAACGCGTAAGCTCTAAACCGTTAAACTATAGATCCTGAACCCCAAGTCCTCATCCCAAGCCTGATCATCCAAGCAACAGTCAGGCGAACCCGAGCCTGTGAACACTGAGCTGTAGTAAACCCTGCCTGCAAGCCTCACACTCAGGAGCCCTGGGGCGCTTGCAAGCCCTTTGTGTTTAAACGCCAGATAAATCTCAAACCGATCACCCCACACAGACTCCAAGCCTCATGAACGTAAGCTTGAAAACCTTCTCTAAACTCCGTAAGATCTTTATTGAAAGCAGCGTTTATTACAATGTTTTTAGAGTCAGCCTCCCTTCCGACCTTGAACCAAAAACGCCTGAAGCCTCTCTGCTTCTGAAGGCCGTCCACCGCGCCTACCAGGCGAAGATTGCAGAGCTTCGCACTGAGCTTCTGTAGAAAGCGGAGGAAGGTCTGCATTCCCGGCCCTGCGTCCGAAACCTCAACCTTACATCTTCAACCCTGAACCCGCCCTGAATCCAAATCCTACAAGGCTCGACCTACAGCCTGAACTCTAGCCCTTGACATGGAAAGGCTGAATGTTCAGTTCGAGGACGATCTTGCCGAGTTGATGCATGTGCCGGCCTCAGCGGGAGTTTCAGAAGCTAGGACTTGCGATGGCTTCCTGTGACAAAGGGATTCATCAAAGGCAGGAATTAGGGCCTTTCGTGTTTGCATGGTCCAAAGTTGAGATCCCTACTAGGGGCGCCTGTAAGGCCGAAAGTGTGCATCAATCCCTAGACGCTACACAACAAGTTCTTTTTCGGACAAACCTGCGTAATATCTGGTGACGTCTGGGACTCGTGTTACCTGCTTCGGTAGCTTCCGGGCCCTGCCAAGCGTTTGGAGTCTAGAATGTAGCAAGCTACATGGTCACGCGGGAGGCCCTGGAAAGCTAGCATGTAGCTTCCCTGAACTTACCTTAGGCCGGGGCTGTCTTCCTTTCGCCTGACTGAGCCGGGGGGCGGTTCAGCCGCACCCTAGGCCGGGGCTTTCTCTCCTTGCAAGCTTCTCACTCGAAGCAGAGAGCTGCGATACCGCGATGCATGCCGTCGCCCGGCCCCATCGCAGGGTTACTCCCTTGGTGGGTTCGGGACTGCAGGCATGTAAGCATACATGCAAATCCAGGTTCACGGACATCGAGTAATCTTTGTCTCCCGAACTTATACAATCGCTGCAAGACACGGCTCATGCACAGTCTGTACGCCCTGAAACATTCGGGTTTGGCTGAGGCTCTCTCACGCGGCTCATGAGTTTGCAAACCCTAAAACCCCGAACCCAAATGCTGGGATCTCGTCAGCTCCACCTTCTCTCTCGTAATTCTACATCATATCCACTCTGAGCTTTGACTCCTAAGCACAACCCCCCCCTGAGTCCCATTAGCCCTACCAGGCCCTACCATCCCCAGACCAAAAACTCCGAATCCTGAACGCGAACCGGCCCTACCCCCAACACCACCATCCATCTCGAGCGCTGGGTATCCTGAACTCCAAAACTCAGTTCCCGGTCTCCCTTGCAATTCTGAGGCGTTTGTAGTTGTATTCCCCGTAGAGTGATACTACAATGAGCCCAAGAACGACGAAAACCCGTCCAAAACATCCTGGCAAACCCTACCACCCGCGTCTAGATGTTTAGGACTTATATCTTCGGGTTTCACTAACCGCTATATTATGCCGAGGTTCAAGGGATGAAGATGTACAACCTGCGTCTGGCCAGGGAGCCCCAGCTGGGACGCGTCGGCGATGTTTTGTACATGCAAGGTTTTCGTTAGCGCCTCGTGCAAGAGTATAAGGGGCTACTATGTTCAGGGTTGGGGGGTGTCGCGTTCAGCTGACTTTGCTGCATGCTGGGCTCCCTTACATGGGTCCTTCTGGCTCGATGATTGAGTCAGATTCAGATGCTTGACAGAACCCCATTTGGTTTCACCCCGTGTTGCCTACTGATGAACAAGAACGGCAGGCATTAGAGAAAATGATTTCCGTAGTGAGAGAAACGCTTCATTGGTTGTTGCTGCCGCAAAGCTTTCACTGTAAGTGAAGACTGGGCGTGGAAGATTAGGTCAAGCCTCTTTCAGCCCTCCGGTTCACCATATGAGACTTTTATCATCGGACCCTTTTATTTCGGGAGTCGGAGACAATAAGATCCTTAACATGAGGATTCGTGAACAATGCAATGAAGCTCCTCATCCTACCGAAACCCTTAAAGGAGCCCTACGAGACACATCTGCAGTCGTGCAGGAAAGTCTTAGACGGGAGGCGCTTAGGACGACAACTGCTACGATCGCTACCGTTGGAGGTGTAGAAATTGGTCATGGCGTCATGCTGCAAAGTTACTGCGTCATATTAAGACTATTGGCATCAACCACTGTGCAATCACGGTGCAACAATGGTGATCAGGTTGGGTATAGGGACCGGTAGGGTCTATCGAAACCATTATTAATCAAAAAAAGCAAACCACGGCAAGCCGTCAGCCAGTTTGTGAGTGGATGACCATTCACCTCGAAGCCTTGACACCGGTTGATGGGCTGAGTAGCTGAGCAGGTATTTAAGGGCCTAAACAAGTATATAACTTAGGGTTCCCTGTTTTCAATATATTAGAAGATTCCGAAACAACTCTATTCACTCGTAAGCCCACAGTAGTCTGAACCCAGCAATGCACCCTCCCTATATGCCTTCATACTTACAGTTTATTTAGGCTTACAGACATCTGTACATACATACGGTCACATGTATATACATCAATCCAGACATATATACATACATGTATAGATAATTGGGCTCTGAATGTACAATCGAATTCCTCTCTCGGTTTTCGCCCAGGCCCTGGCAGATCTCAAAGCAAGCAGCGAGAGGAAGTTGCTGCCACTTGGGACGAATTATTCAGGTCTCTTCCCCTAAGGGTCCAAGTAGTCCTTATTTATGGTTTTAGGTACCCAAAAAGGCCCCAAAGTCTTCAAATAATGGGCACTTGGAGCCCTAGGTTGCACTCTGACCCCTGACACCAACCTAAGGTCTGACTAGTTCGTAGCAAGAGTCCGGCGCTGTCCTGGTCACATCCAATCCGGGTGTTTGTTGTGGGTGCATCCTCGGCTGGTTTTGGCGGGGGCGTCACCCTAAACTCATGCGGATGCTACGTCATGTTTATTGGTGCCGATCAATACACATCCACGTGCTATGTACAGGCTGTTGTAGGACACTACCTGGGACACATCCAAGGTCTGTGATTGGCGTTGTCTTTTGGGTATTTGTCAGCGCCCATCCAACTCATATACGTCTTGTCGCGGGTCAGTATGTTTGACGCGGGTCCCGAATTCTTGTCGCCAATCAATATCTGTCATTCCATAGCCGTCCGATTTCGTCGTTTCTTGTCGGTCAACATCCATCCAAATTCCACGTTGGTTGTCGCGTGTCCGTCGTTTGATTGAACCCCGGAGCAGGTTCCAAGCAAGGCTTCGCGAGGCTGAAGATTGAACATCCTTTTAATAAGCTGCCGGGAGCAAACCACAAACGCAAAACTTCAGCCCTCAGCCCAGTATTGTTCTTTTGGGTGACTTGTCCAGGGTTCTGAGGAGCTTAAGGAGTGCAAATAACACTTTGAAACGCCACGATCACAAGCCAGCACATTCGGGTCATGCCATGGAAGTTTCTTCAAGCCCGAGCAAAAGCTGCCAAAGTTGTCCTTCTAAGCCTGCGCGGAACGCTCAAGAGCACCTTTCACACAGCCCCCTAACACGCCGAGGTTTCAGTACTGCATGCGGGGGCCCCGTCCTGTTCTTGCGGTTTATGGCTTTCATGCAGGATTCAGGTTGTTCTGGGGTGGCAGGGCTGCACAACGATGCGTTTGCTAACTTCTAGGGCTTCGCAATTAGTTTTTGCTCTGAGTCCGTGGCCTTGAGTGAAGAGCTCTCAAGAACTTGAGATTCTCATTTTCCGACATGTCCCTGAAATGCAGGCTCCAGTTTTAAACCCCTTGCCCACCGACCGAAGGTCCCAGTCACTTCTGGCAAGTGCTGTGTAGGCATGGCTGAGAACGCACAGCTCGAACCGGCTGAAGTCTCTTCATGTCGCTTCCAAAGCGGCGCAGGTTCTCCATATTGTGGTGCTAGCGCATCAGACCTGTAGGCTTCCGAGGAACGCCGCGGGCTTCTAGGCTTCATGCAAAGAGTTTGGGGAGACTCCCTGTCTGCTCAAAGAGGGGTCAGGAACAACTCAATAAGCATAGGCAAAGAGTACTTCGGATGAAGTGTCAAGTAGCTATGTTATGGGTTTCATCGCATGATGTTTCGGGTAACAACCCCCTGATTCTTTCTGCCTCTACCACATGAGAGTTGGAGAAGGGCTCCAATTCGTCGAGTCCTTCATATAAGGATGCGGAAGTCTTCGCGGGATCACTAGAACCAGAAGCCTTAGCCTAAACCCTCGACACATTGCTTGCTGGAGTATGAGGCAGAAGTGGGACGAGTGCAAGTACCAACGCAGTCTGGAAAATGAGCTGGCGCAGGCTCCGTGCGACTGAAGAAGCCAAGCATGAATCCTTCAGGTCAGTCGTAGGCTGCGGAGAGGGCTTGGAGGCTGTAAGGCTTGGGCTTTAGGGTTTCCGAGCTTCAAGCAATTACAATAATTAGAAGTTCTGAAGCACCGGATCCTGCCGGGGGTCCGACAAGTGTGCCGCGCCTGCCTCCCGGAACGATGCACTCGAATTTTAATTCTGTTTGCCACAGGAGTAAAACCGGCAGAAGCCAACATACTATTCCACAGAGAGCCATGAAACTCTAGCAGGTCTAAGTGTAAATTCCCGTGTTGTGCTGATGCAAGCATCGCCCAATTTGCCACCACCTTGTTCCATTGATATATTCCCTGCCAAACCCAATTTCACATCCTAAATCCCCTAGAGTCTAGCCCTATATAGCATCTGAACGCAGAAGGCACTCAGGGCTAGTGCTCTGTGTCATGTTCATGATCTCCTATGGCCAATCATAGACTCTGGACATCGGCTATCTTGCTGCCTTCAGTTCAGTCTCAAGAGAGCAGTGCGGTTAGTCTTGCCAATAAACTCATCAACTGCCAAAGCAACCCAGAAGGCTCACTGAACCCCGCAGTCAACGCTTAACATGCCTAAGCTTTGCCCCAAACCCCAAAAAGCTTGAAATTTCTTCCCCAGAACCTTATCCCAGATCAACGAGCGTCACGAAGATGAGCTTGCCGAGCTGGTCCGTCTCCTATGTTGAAAGGTTTAGGTCCAGTTGGTTTGATTTGAGGATCTTCCGGCTTTTAGTGCTGTGAGTTTAGGGCCCGCCCTTTGCCTTTGCGCTCGGGTTCTTATACGAGTTCATATGATCGCGTAAAGTTTTCTGCATTCGGCCCACGAGATTGACAACTAACTTGCCGAGCCTCTTTGCATTCCAACAATCTTTCATCTGGTGGATGGGTCGTACTGGTGTGCAGACTTTTCCCAGCGTTCAGAGTCGCAGATTTTTGTGAAGACGTCGGGGGGGGCAGTTGAATCCTGAATCGAACCCTGCATCCCTGTGTTCAGAAGCCTAAGGCAACATGTCAGATTACATGATATTGTTATGATCCCTTTGACCGGTTGCTGTTGGTGGCAATGGCTACTACATTCGAGAGCTGCTACAAGGAAGCCACGAAAGAGCTTGAAAGCAGGGCTGACTTGGCACATGTAGTCACCCAGCTCTTGAAGCGCTGTAGAAGGGTGTGTAACGGTCGATGCCACTCAAGGAGCCCTAGATCTTGCGACCGGGCTGTTACAACCTAACCAAGGTCCATGCGCAGGGCTTGGCCAAGCACAGGACAGCAAGGGTCAACAGAGCCGTGACATGGAAGGGTTTGGGGGGAAGGGTAGTTCAGCCACGGTATTGGCGCTAGGAGGGAGGGTTTCAAAAGTTTTTGGTTGGACATTCGTTTACTTGAGCAGAGACTGACAATGGCTGACAGAGACAAAAGAAGAGATCTATTATCAATTGCTTGTTTTGTCGTGCACTTCTTTTGGGGGGTGGCAAACTGCATTTCCATATTTCGGGTTGCCTCTACTTGGTGCACCATGCTTGCACCGTCTTGAAACCTCAAGAGATTTCACCTCCAAACCCTGAAGCCTCAACCCCTGGCGAGGCTTAGCAGAGAGGCTCACGGTGTTGTTGGGCCTGTCGGATGAGAAGTTGAATTCTCAAATTCAGGTGTCAGGTGAAGTAGTGTAGGGCTCCCCAAGGCTATGGTGAGTATAGATTATGTGTGTTTTAATTTGAAGACATCTGTAATGTAAACACCTGGACGCTGGGTCATGTTTCATCATGCTGCGCGCCGATCTACCCCTGAACCCTAAACTGGCGTTGCCATCCTCATTTCGTCCCTGACGGTAATGACCCTGATATTTCGGGTCTATCTTATGTTCCTTATAGAGGGCTTTTCGTAGTGAGCTGACGTTTCGGAGGATGATCCAGACGAGCCAAGATCGGTTTCTGAAGGGTCCACGCCTGAGCAAGAGATAGCCAGATGTCTTTGAAGCGGGTGTAGGTTCGGAATTGAAGTGGTTTGAGTAGAATGAAGCCTTTGTGTCGAGAGGTTGAGGTTCCAATTTGAGGGGTTCGGCTGAGGGACTACCGCCACAAGACACACTTTAGTGACGAAGCTCAGCCGAAGCTGCCAATAAGCCATCGCAGCAGTCGATATCTGATTTCGACTGTCATGCTCGAAGCCTGTGGCTTTGGAGCGAAGAAACGTTCGAACTCTCGGCACGGATCCTACAGCATGCGACCATACCCCTGCGCAGGGGTGATGCGGCAAGAGCTCCAGCGCCACTTCCTTGCATGGCCCACTCCCCAGCCCAGGTAATGCAAGGTCTTAGCCGTGCCCTGTCTTGTTTTCCGGCTTCGGTTAAAAAAATTGGCGTTGAAGAAGCTTCCAGAAGTCCAAGCAAGCACCCGACAGAAGCTTATGTGGAATGTGATGCTCGGACTGCTTTGGCTAACGAATTGGTCCCGGTGCTTTATACTAGCTATGTAGTGCGTATGCCCTGCCACCCCGACTCACTTCGACCTAGTTTCTTTTCAAGCGCGTGGACGTTGTGGGCTGCGAAGAAGCTTGGACGATTCCGTGCACTGTTGTAAGGTGCTGCATAAACCTTCAAGGCTCAGCAGTAGTCAGCAGGAGCGACCTGGACAAAAGCTGTACCTTAAACCCGGTAGCATGTAGAATAACAGCCGTTAAAAGGTGTTGTGCCATCATTTTACCAACTTTGAGAGTTTAGGTATGTGCATATCCGATACCCATCACAATGCTCGTGCAGAAATCATGGTTTTTTCAAGGCACTTCCGACTGGAGAACATTACTCCTTGAAGCCCTAGAAGCCCGGAGCATAAAGTCCTACGTCCCTTTCGACCTCTGTCAGCAGCCCTGGGTCAGGTCCCACGTGAAGCGTCTCAACATCTCCACCGCTGCAGAGCTGCTGACGGTGGCGAAGGCCAAGCAACAGCTGGGCAAGGACTCCGCCACCATGCTTTCCAGGGTCCAGACTTCATGTTGCCTGGTACCCCAAACTAAGTTGAGTGTCAATGTGTCAATCAATGATAAGACTCGCCTGGATACTATCCAAAAATGTTTGTCGGCTTTGGGGCGTTTTTGTGGTCTCACCGAATCCAAGACTCCTATAGATCCAAGCCGAGAAGTTCTCGGTCCTGAACCCCGGACCCCCAAACCCCAAAGCTTCGACACTCCCACCCTAGGCCCTAAACCCTAAGCCCTACAAGTCCTAAGCCCAAACTCCTACGTGCGCACACCGAACTTCGAAAGGAGATGGAAGTGAAAGACCTGAAGGCCGGATCTGACCTCGGACCTGTGGGCTTTACTGGAGCTTCTCTTTGTCGACGAGGGCTTTTGTTTGGGCTTGTAGTGATGGGTGTATGGGGTTCTAGGCTTTGTAGCTGTAAGGTTTTCGGGTTCAGGGTTCTTTGTCTTTTTCGTATTGTTTCGCGCAGGTGGTCGGGCGTCTCGAAAGATCACATCAGCGCTCATTCCCGCGAATGCAACATCCAATCCCCATCTTCGCTGTCCGCTTCTGGCAAACAAGAATTCAGAAACCTCTGCGTGTGTCCTGAAATGTATACGGGAGAACCCAAAGAACCTGAATACTCTCAGAGCCTAAGCCCCCGTTCAGACAACAACCCAACCCACCAGCTAGCAACCAGTCGTGACTGACAATCAGTAACTCATTGAGAGATCGACTGCGCCCGTGGCAGTTATAGAATGTGCTTGGCCCACTGGCCGGCCTAGAACCCGAGTCGACTCTCCAGGCCCTTCGCCTGAAAGACCACGTCGTGCACCACGTCTCGAAGACCATCAACTTCGTTCGACTCAAGGACTCTTCGGGTTGCGTCGAAGATTCGCTTTCAGCTGCTTTTTGTTTTTTGGAGGTCTTTTGCCCAGTCCCACTTCCTTGATATTTTTCTTGGGGGGAAACACTATCTTCTTTACGTCTCGGTATGTAGATGGTATGCAAGGATTCGATATTAGTGTGATCCTGCGAAGTGATTGTTAGGGGGGCTTGCTGTCTAGGTTAGGGATTTCGGCGTGCATGGTCGTATGGTCAACGGGTTGGGGTTTAGAATTTAAGTACTTCTCTGCCCTGCTGGTTGTTGTCTTGTGGCAGTCCAAGCCGAAGCTGGTTGATGTAGCGGTTGGACCTGAAGCCATCAAAGCCTAAGCATGAAACTTGAGACCTCAAGCCTCAAGCCCTATAAACCTCGTAAAGCTCAAACCACTACATGCAAAGCCCTGCAACACAAGCCATTGTGAGGACATCTGGCTCGCGTGGCTGCATCAGGCGCCTCGGAGTGTCTACATGTTTACGTCTGAGCAGCCCGAGGGAAAGAGGAATCCCAGAGTAATTATCCTCAGCACATGTTACAATCTTCCGCCACTAAAGCCCTATACAACCCACACCCTACCTCTGAGCAGCACAATGGTTTTTTGTGCTTGCCCAGCCGTGTCTGTCAGGTCAGCCCTGAGTTCGGGCAGTGTACAGGTCCTTTCATCAGCTTTCAAACCGCCATAGCTCAACGAATGTCAGGTGCTACTACACCGCCTCGAGAAGACGCAAGATCGCAAAGACCGATCGCACCGAAAGGCTCGTAAGGGATTGAGTTTCTCTGAAGGAGGGCCTTATGGGTTCGAAGCAGGGGTTTGGGTTTGTACTTTCGAGTTTCACAGCCGCTTTTATGGGAGATCTTGGTTGTTATAGGTATGTCAGGTCTCGGGGCTCGGGTCGACGCTGTGTAGAGGATCCCGAGTGCAGAGTTTGGGTTTTTGGAAAAAATAGGCATCCGTTATGGGCTCAGGGTACGTACCAAGGCTAGGGTTGCATAGCAGTAGATGTGAACTTCGATTCAATCGGGTTTCTGTAGCATGTCTGCCCGTGAGACCCGGTTGTTTCGTGCCCAGATCAAGAAGTGTTGAAAGCCTAGACCTCGAAGAGCCAGTGAAGCTAGCTATATGCAGAAGCAAGCCTAAACGCTAGACCTTGTTAAGCAGAATCGGTTTGGGGGATATCTTGGTGATATTTTTCGCGATTCATTCCTTTACAGTCAGACCATATCACGGCCAGGAGATTCAGCGGATTCGCCGGGAGGCTGCAGACGAGTCCGGTGCCTATGCCGTTTTGGGTGGTGCCTCTTATGTTAGAGCCCCCATGAGCGTCGTCTTTGGTTCGTTTTCTCAGGCACACCGCCCTCGGCGAGCGCATGCACTCCGAGCTGGAGCAAGTTGGCAGGGATCTCGAGCCTACCCTCGTCGGGATTGTGCGTCATTGATTCGTTTGAAGGGGGATCGAACTTGGGTTGAGGGTTTTGGTGTGTCGCTTGCTTCGTTCAAGGGTTCCATTTGTGTTGAAGAAAGGGTAGGGGTTACGATTGAGCGCATCTTCTTGTTCTGTTGGAATGGTTTAGGTGTTTCAGAAAGGCTTGGAGGTTCCACAGTTTAGCGGGCTTGGGGGACTTTACGGTTTTAGGGTGTCGCAGTTTATTCGTGTGCGGGGCCTGCAGAATGTTTTGGCGTCTTGGGTGCCAGGTTAGGTTTCGAGGAGGCAGACTGAAAAGTTCACTCTCTTGTGGTGAGATTTGAATCTGCTGTCGCCGGCCAATCTCGAGTGGAGTGCCGTTGGGAGCGCCTGCACGTTGAACAAAACTCAGTCCTCCAAGAACTAGTAACTAGCCTTGCGGATTGTTTGGTGTTCTTACAGTTTCAAGAGGTTAATCTTGAGTATGTTCCCTTGGGCACTGGTGAAGTAAAGGTGATTGCTGCTCGAAAATCCTCCGATGCTTTGCATGCTAACTCCTCCATTCCAGATTCATCAATTATGAAGGAGCCGCGTCCTGCTGGGCTTATGAGAAAGATCCACAGTACCCATAACTCATTTGAGTTAAGCCTTACCTCTTTGCCGCGCTCTGAAGGCCACTTGTATCAGGTTCGTTTTATGCGTAGGAAACTGTACCGGAACGCCGCGAGCCAAATTTGTCCCTGAGATACACGTTTTTTGGTTCCAGTTGCAACTGATTTCGGTCAGCAGACAGGGCTGAACAGAGCGGCTCTCTGCTGTCCTCGGGGACTTCCAGGGGAAGGAACTTACCAAAATCCTAGTTCAGCTACACGCAGCATTGTACTTTGAAAGCGTTAAAAGCCGTAAGCCGTAGCACTCTCTGACATCCTTAACCCTTAACGCTCTGCACCCCTAAACTTCCCTAAACGCTACAGCCCGACACTTTGAACCCTGAACCCTGACACATCAGCTAGGTCGCGAGTCCTACCTGCGGGACATGTTGGTGCTTTGTCCCCGGCACTATTTGCAGGTGTTTACGGTGTAATTAAGGTCGTCATTGGGGCAGCAGTGGTTGACGATCCTTGTTGAAGCCCGCCAATGGGGCTTTGACTTATTACCCCTCGGAAAAGAGCCTCGCAAGCATGTGTGGGACGAGGTGTGTGGTTCAAGCGCAGCATCCTGCACCGACTGTGTTCATTCATGCTATGGTTTGGGCAGGAGTCTCTTGCAGCCCCGAGTAGCTTAACATCACAGGCGGCTTTCAACGTGGTGCACTCTGAGAAAATGTTGCGCCCCAGTGCAGTGCAGTGTCAAACAGAGAGTGGTTGCTCCAAGTATATGCCTGAAAAAAAGCCGGATGCTAGGGCCAGGGCAAGAGCACAAAGGTGGAATCGTGTGTTCATCGGGTTCTTGCATACTAGGTACATTCGTTCTTGATTTTTTCGGGCCTGGTTAACAGGATAAGTGTGTCCCCGCACTTTTCTCCATGGGTCCGCTGGTCACAAACCAGTTTTAGGTTTAGGGTGTTGGGTTCAGAGTTTAAGGTGTGTGTGGGATCTGCCCCTGAGACCTGCAGCCCGAAGTTGTTTCGGCGGCCGAGGCAGTGGCAAGCAGTGGTGAAAAACATGCGCAGCCACCGGAACTACCATGGAGAGATGGATCAAATTCGACAGGAGGCGCTTCAGAGAAGTACGCCCTTCATTACCCTCAAAACCTGGAAATGTCTTTTCCTTGATCCCGATACTGTACAGCATCGAAACCAAGAACCTTAACAAGAACCCGAATGTTTTAGTCACTTTCCTACCTCAGGTCTCAGCAGCAGGATTTTCGGACAAGAGCATTTTAGCCATGCATGTTTGTCTTCATACGGTGCGGGCAGCTCTTCTTTCTTCAAGCTCAACCCGCAACTCCCTTAAGCTAGAGAAGGCGTTTGAGGTGTTCGGTGTGTAGTATTTAGGGCTTTAGGGGCGTAGGATTTGGGGCTTCCAAAGGTTTGGGGAATTAGGATCTAGGCAAATAATGTGTCAAGCCTTTCTGAAGCGGAACTTTGATATGGTTCGAAAGCTTTTGATCGCCAGGCCGCCCAGGAAGTGAAGCAAAAGGAGAAGAAAACCGTGCTGGGACCCCAGGGATTTATAGGGTTCAGGGCACCGGGTGAAGGTTTCAGGGGTTTGTTTTGGATCCTGCACTTGTCTGCACTCGGCTTGCTGCAGAAGCTGCCTGAAAGCTTGCGGATTCTGTGAAGGGAGCTCTCCTAGATTTCAGTAGCGGTCTCGTGGGGAACTGAGGTCTATTTCAACTACCCATGCAGAGCTGGGTTCCTCTTGCGGAAGGGAACTTAAGTTCAGAATATCTTGAAGCTTAGTTCCGTAACAGGAATTCAAAGAGGGCTGAAGGTGCTTCGACCCTTCGCCTGAGGAGGCTGGGTGCATTCGGTCAGGTGCTTCAGTCGTTCATATTCTCATGGCGGAACACATACCAGAAACCAGAGATCTTAAGCCCGAAACCGCGGACACTCCGGGTCTACGCTGTGATCGCGGGCACACTCTGAAGCCTGCTCGTCGAATCTGTATGCCACGGAATGATGAACTGATTTATGTTGGCATCTGAATCCTGCCTGACCATTCATGGTAGGTGATCGTGCATGGGTTTCGGATCTTTCGGTGTTCATTGCGCTTCTTCGGCAATTTCTGTGTTAGGAGCAGATTTCGCATTGAGAATCGAGACTGTCTAGGGCTCCCGCCAAGCATCCGGACTCTGTTTGCAGCCCTCTGGATGATGTTCCTAAAGCCTGTTCCAGGGAGCAGCTGTCAAGCTTTGCCATCCATTCTGCGGAGCTGCTCATCCGGCGGCGCATGAAGGATATCACTTGGGTGCGGTATAGCAATAAAGTATATACGTACGATATTCAATGTCCTTTTCATACGGCATGCAGAGTTGGACGCTCTAGTCTGAGCGTTTCAGAGCTGCTTTTGCTGCGATGTAGCAGCTTTGCACGACTTGTGACATGTGTGAGAGAGAGATGCTTCAACATATCTTTGTCTGTTCAGCTGAGTAGCTGTGCTAGTCGTGTCTCGGTTGGAGGGCTCTAGGCAGCTCGCTGGCTTATTTATGAGATCATCTAGTGGTACTTTCTTTGGATTTGGCTTGTCCCGACAAAGATTGGAGACGCAGCTGGACTGATGTGGAGATAAACCGTTGTAGAGCCCTCAGGCCATTGAATCCGTTAGAAACAGCTGCCCAACACAGCACTGCCTACTGCAACAGCCCTGAAAACTGACTCCGACATCGGCGCGCTGGAGCCCTGGGCTCTTTGCACTCGTAGATCGTAGGTGAACAGTACAATGTCTCAGGGTTCAGAGGAGACCCGGTCAAAACCCGCCCAAAACCCCAGGTCCCAAACCATATGCAATTGTTATAAACCCTAAGCCTTTTGAACCCCTAAACACGAGCAGGAGCCTTTAGTGATGGTCTTTGTGAACTGGAGGATGGTACAGGACCGCTTTCGCTTCCCTGGAACAGTCTTCGGAGATCTTTCTTCTTCATTTTTGGGCTTTCGATTTTAGGCAGCTGGCTTTGGTCAATGAACTTAGCGTTTAGGTCTTCAGGGTCAATGGGGTGAGACCAGCTGGGTTTCGGGTTGTGACTGTGCATTAAGGTCCCAGACGGTTACAGGGTCCGGGGTTTCGCCGTCTGAGGGTGTGTAATTTAAAGGGGTTTCCGCTCAAGGGTGCTCGGATTTGTCGGAATGGGTTTTTGGGATTTGAAGGTGTTCGGGTCCAGGGTGTCATGTTTGTATGTTTTTTGAGCACCGGGTATGCAGTGGCTTCGGGATGATTTCCCCGGGCCCCAAACCCGAATTCCAACACCCCAAACCCGTCAATCCTCCAGCCATCAACCTCGAGACTCCAATAGTCCCTCAGTTCAGGGTCCCTCGTTGCCAATTACATATGACTTTAGAAATTTCCTGGCAACCGTTCTTTCGATCATTGCAAGCTCCTGGTGCCCACCGAGACGAGCAAGTTTGGATTCTTGTTGCTTCTAGCTGAGATACATCAGCGCTGGACCGGTGCCATAACACCCTAAGGACATCTTCGGCCGGAGACCAACGCCTAGCCTAGCCCAAACCCGCCAGATATATTTTTTGAAGAGCCAAATGTTACTTGTCACACCCCTAAATCCGAAACGCCTCTTCAAAAAGAGCCGGAAATGATTATAAATGGCTTAACAGTATTGTGTGCAACCCATGGCTCTGGCCGTTGCGTCATTGGCGACGCAGCTCGTCGATCGATAATATTGCGCGCTATTCAGTTCTGCTTGGATTCCACGATCAAGCCGCCGTCTTGTGGGGCACAGGGTTCCCGGATGTTCTCCTCCCTCGAAAGTCCTACCTCTGTGGTTTTGTGTGTGGCTACTAGCGGCTAGAGGTGCACCATGTCACGTGGTTATAGTACAGTAAGCCCCATGGCAGAAAACCGGACGCGTGATCTTGCATCCTGAAAACAGCAGCTTTGAAAGTGGAGTTGTCTGCATCAGTGGGTCGAGACCCCATAATGCAAAACGAATTCTTAGGCGGGCGATTTTTGTCGGGTCTCACAATTTGAAGCAACAGAGAAGTTGTAAGGGTTGGTCCGAGGAATGACATGATGAACCGTCATCATGGGTGGGTTACGGGTTCAGTTCATCTGATGTAGGGGCGGAGGGTGTGTTGTGTAGGGTTCGCGAGATAGAACGAAAGACCTTAAGGTTTAATGTTACGGATTTAGGTTTTTGGGAGTTTAGGGCTTATTTAGCAGCGGGGTCTGCTTGCACGCCCTTCGTATGCTCTCGTAGGAACAGTTGATTTTCATGCGTAATCACAGCATGCTTACCAGGTGTCGCGTATTAAATACGACACATCGTGCAGGACGTGCTACGCATGACATCCTGGCTAAGTCCTCGCTTGTGTATCCCGCATGTTACATACTACTGTACCTACTACATACTACGACTGTTGCCGCTGATGCTGTTTCTACTACTGCTGTATTACCACCATTCCATTAGTGTTGCATCTACGTCCGCCACTACGACGACTGCTACCAAGCTGCGACATGAGCCGAACCACTGTCCGGATTCCGGCAGCACTGAAACGAAGCATTCACGTCCGTTGGGATGCTGAACATGTGACTCAAGCAGGAGAGAGAGAAGTATCAGCAACACGCCGCAAGAATGCAGCAGGAGGCAGGAAAATGTAGACCAACCGCAGCAGTTTTCTGCTTCCCATTATTTCGACACAAGGCTCAAGCGTTTTCTTTTGGGGGGGGATGATTGTAGGAATAAGGATCCCGTGGCTTAGAGCATACATTGAAGGGGGTCCTCTTACATGTGATATACCAGCTGTAGGTGGAATTTTAGCTGTTTCGGAGGCCCAAGCTCATTGAGGTAATATGGAAATAGTGGACTTTAGTATAGACCCTCATTCGCAGGATCATCATGTAAGGACCCTTGGCCAAGTACCCATCATTTTCTGAAGCCCCTTTATGGACATTGTTCAACGGCTTCGAGCCCAACAGAACTGCCACGCAAACCAAAGTTCTGCGACCTAAGCTAGTTCGACCTAGATTCTGAATTCTGGGTACAAGAAGGGGTATTTGCATCAAAACCTTTACAAAAATATTTCAAGAACTATCCAAGTCACGAGAGATTTTCAAGACCCGATGCCTTAAACTGACGCACTTTGGACCCTAAACCATAGACTCAACACCATCGTGAAGGACGAAGCCGCACCAAGCAACAAAAAGAGAAGCCTGTGAGTCCTTAGAGTTATAACGCTTCGGTCTGAGCGAGTTCAGGATGTGGGGTTTCGGGGTATCGGGCTGGGGATTTAGGGCTTGGACTCTGGGACCATCTCACGCAGCCGTGCCCACACTGGAGTTTCCGAACAGGGCTTTCCTGTGGCGTCGTCATAGTCACGGTCCTTCTGCATTTAGGATTGTTACCAGTGAAGGAGCATTCCCATAGTTGCGGAAGCCTCCAAAATCTAATTTCAACAGCCGTTCAGCTGCTGTCGTTGAGAAGACGGTTGCTCTCATCCGAAACGTACGCAGCAAGGATGCGTCGCCGGTGCTCCTAAGGGCGCCGTCCCCGACTTCCCGAAACTGCAGCCCTTGTTCCTTAAATTCCTGCAACCTCCTGAGGCAGAAACGTACACTCCGATAAGCACCACAGGCCACACCTCTTGTAAACCCCTATACCCCGAAACCCCGAAACACCAAACGTTCAAACCCTGCACCCCAAACCCTAAACCCTAAACGCTTAAGCTCTAGACCCCTAAAGACTGTTTTGCGAGGCCCAAGACCAGCGAGATCACCACCAGAACTTGCTGCAAAGCAAGGAGACGAAAAAAGAGGCAGCCCGAGGGGTCCTTTATGGGTTCTACAAGGCTTATGTGGTTTCGAGTTCGGGGGTGTTTTTTGGGTCCGTCATGGATGTTATAAAGTTTGGGGTTTGTATAAGGTTTTCTACAGAGATATCTTGAGGGCCTGGCATTCCCAGGCGATACCACAGCCCCTTGCAGAGATGAAGTAGTCTGTATCCGGAATCCTGCAGCCCTGAGCGCCCCAAGAGCGCTTCCTGGAGCTCCTGGCTGTTGGGGTTTGGGGCTTCGGCTTGAGTTTGAGGGTTTCGGATTTGGGCTGCAAGTGGGTCCAGGTGGGCTAATGTCGTTCACAGCTGTAGGACTTCTAGAGCTTCTTCTTGGCACCTTCACTGGAACCCTTGTAATGATTCGCATCCCTTTCTAGAGCCTCTTCAAGAATCCACCAAGGGATGCTACACGAAGCTCCTACCGGCTCGGGCTCGCTGCCAGGTGGCCTGCTGGCAGCTGGCGACGTTTTCTTACTTGGCCCATCCCCAAGGGTAGGGAGTGTGCTAGAAACGCAGGTCCAAGGTTTTTGTTGAGGGTTTGAGGGTGTTCGGGGTTGAGGTCTTGAGGGGCTGAGGGGTTCCAGGATGGGGGTTTAGAGCTTCGCGGTTGCGAGGTTCAAGGTTTTTAGTGGGATTCACGGAGTTGTGGCTTGATTTATATACAACTGCTATCATGGGCCCTTTACGCAAGAAGAAGTTTTTGCAACAAAGCCCTACAATCCCCACCCCCAAAGCCCCAAAACCCTGGCCTGTATGATGGGGCTTTGCAGATGTCTTGACAGCATCTTCAGAGGGCTTTTGCTGCTATAGATGCTGAGCTTGATGAGCATAGAGGATACATGCCAAGTTTGAGACTCTGATTTGGGACAATGGGTTGTTGATCGTGCCAGATAAGGACCAACAAATGTAGAGAGCCAGCCAGACCATTCCAAACTTGAATGCCAGATTCGGGCCAAAGGTTTGTTGAGAGCCAAGTCATGTTGAACTTGAAGCCCAGGCTCGGGCCACAGGTGTCTTGAGAGTCAAAACCTGCTAAGCTTCAAGCCCAGATTTGGGCCAAAGGTTTGTTGAGAGCCAAAACGTCCTAAGCTTGGAACCCAGGTTCGGGCCAAAGGTTTGTTGAGATCCAGATCACAGTAAACCTAAACACCCAGATAGGGGCCAAAGGCTTCAAGTTCTTAGGTGCCAAACCATGCTAAACTTGAAACTCAGATTCGGGCTAAATGTTTGTCGAGAGCCAAATCATGCAAAACTTGAAACCCAGATTGGGCCAAAGGTTTCTTGATAGTCAAAACGTGCTACACTTAACTTGAAGGCCAAATTCAGGCCAAAGGTTTCTCGAGAGTTAAAACGTGTTAAACTTTAACCCAGATTCGGGCCAAAGCTAAACTTGAAACTCAGACTCAGGCCAATGGTGTGTTGAAGGCCCAATCAGGCTAAACTTGGAACCCAGATTCGGGCCAAAGGTTTGTTGAGATCCAATTAAATCATTCCAAAGTTGACGCTGCGTTTCTCGCAAACGATTTGTTGAAAGCCAAATCATGCTAGACTCGAAACCCAGATTCGGGCCGAAGGTTTGTTAAGAGTCACACCATGCCAACTTGAAGCCCAGAATGATTCGGGCCGATGTTGAAAGCCAAATCATGCTGAACTTGAGGCCCCGATTCGGGCCAACGTTTTGTCGAGAGCAAACTCATGCCAAACTTGAGACCCAGATTCAGGCCAAAGGTTTCAGTTTGCTGAGACCAAAATCATGCTAAACTTGACGCCCAGATTCGCACCAAAAGCTTGTTCAGATCCAAATCATGCTAAACTTGAAACCCAGATTTGGACCAAGAATTTGTTGAGATCCACATCATGCTAAACTTGAAGCCCAGATTCGGGCCAAAGGTTTAAATGACAGCGAAACCATGCAAAGCTTTAATGCCAGCTTGGCTTGGCGTCGCAGACGGTATGCCATGTGGCACCTTTTGTCTCTTGGTCTCTGCGTGTGTCCTTATCACATATGCTACAGCCTTCCCACAAGTTCCGTTTCGCGGGACTACGAAAAGACTGACTAGAAATGCAATCCTCGTCACAGACAGAGGAGAAACTGTATGCAGTCGTTTATCGGTAGGTACGAATGGAAAGAGACCTTAAGAGAGGGCCCAGATTCAATCACACTACAAGAACGAGGGCAAGCCGTCCACTAGTTTCATGGCTGAATTTGGGCTGAGAGTGTCGGGCTTGGGTTGAGGATATAACGCCCAATCCTTACTAAGACTCGTCCTTACAGCCGAAAGGGGCTCTAGGCGGAAGAATCCTTCCTTCACAGACCCTTCAACCCCAAAACCCCGTTCCCCACTTTCTAGGACCGTACATCCGATGCTTAAGCTCCAAACCCTAAACCCACAGTCTCGACTCTCGAGGTTCGCGAGAGAGTCATCATCAGGCTAGCGATCTTCCACTACTGGCGGGAGGCCTGGACCGCCCACCAAGGGTTCAGGTTTGGTGCTCCGGGGTAAGGGGTTCAGGTTGCGGTTCTGGGTCTCGGGGTCGCGGGTTTCGGCTGCACTAATGCACAATGTAGGGTCTGGGGGTCACCGTTTCAGTTTAGGCTCTAGGACTGCATCTCAGGTCTCAAGGCTTAGAACCTAAACTCCAGATTGAAAGGTTGTATGCATTGGGATAAATACGGAGTAGGTTGCAAAGAAGGATGGTGAGCTATGAACCTAAACCCTAAACCCCTAAACCCTCTTTCTGGAAGGCCTCCATGTGGAGCAAGAAGGCCCACTTGCAGCACCTCAGGCGTGAGTGGGAAATGACCAAGCCAGTGGTGAAAGACAGATAGATCGGCTTGTCATGCGTCTACTGTCGAACGGTCTAGGCTTAAGATCCAAGGTTTAGGGCTCAAGGTCAGGGCCTTTTCCAAGTTAGGGTCCGGTTTGAGGTGCTTGGTCCTGTCGAACGGTTGCGAACACAAGATAGGGCCTGAAGGGTTCGTGTGCAGTTTCATCCCCCAGGGGTGCCTAGCATGTTTGCAGTAGGAAACCCTGCACCGAGGCCCGGAACGACACATGCCAAACCACAGATGTCCAGACACCCTAAACTTTGCTGGACCTGGCGAGCTAGTCTGGTTTGTGGTATTCTACTTGATTTAGGACTGAGACGTCCCAGCAAATAGTAATTAAATCCCCTGACAGTCCCCAACGTGCATCAACAACCTCTTCCGGCTATCCACTTCTCCAAATACGCAAAGCTTCAACCTCCTTGGATCAGGGGCCGAGCTGAGATGGTAGGCTGCAGGCGTTCTTGCAAGAACCCTCTTCGGGGTTGGCCTACTGGAAGCCTACCTACGAGTTTCCCTCGATCCTTCAAACGAACCAGAGATCTTCGAGCTACTGGAGCTCCCGCGCTTGCGTAGCCTCCTCAAGATCTTGGATTCCAGGGCCATCCCCAGGCCATCCCGAAAAAAAGTTCTATCAGTCGAGCTAGCGGCCCTGATCCCTATAGAGTCCAGACCCTTCCAGAGCGATCCGAGAGCTCCTCGTCAAGAAGCCTTCTTTTTGTTCATCACGTTTGATGTGTAGTGACTAAGGCCGTTAAGGCCGGAGTAGCTAGGTTACGAGGAACTCGATGGCTCTTTACTATAAAGTCGTATTGGAAAAGCTGGAAATGCAAGGGGCTTCGGGCCCAGACAGGAGTCATTGTTGCGATCATCATGAGATTTTGCGATGGTTCGTCGCTCGCATTTCTGCGATTACCCCAAATCCCTACAAGCCCAAAGCCCGAAGCCCTAAATAAACCCCTAGAGCCCCAAAACCCCATCGTCCTACACATACCAGGCGCCAAGGGCAGGAGATCGCCAGCCACAGCAAAGAGGCTGGTCAGATCTGCTGATAGCCCACTACTGTATGTCATTCAGGACAGCAGCATCGTCTTAGGAATGATGTCGCAAAGAGCAGCAATCCCCAGAATCTATACTACTTGTAGGCGTTGCTCCCAAATGGCACAAACTCAGCCCCAAAAGTCTCCAAGCGCCAAATCGAACCGTGTTCGCAGCAAACCGAAACGAGATATCAGAAACACAACATGAACATAGGCCGACTGAGACAGGCTGAAAAGAGTTCGAAAGCACAATATGAACGAAATCTGAACAACCCAGAGGTGAGCCTTCTCGTGACGCAGATGCTGGCACACCAACGGGATCTCTCGCTCCTGACAAAGGCCCTTTGTTTTGTCACGGACGGGTTCACGCAGTTGTGGTTTCGAAGGTTTAGGTTCTGGATTCGGGCAGAGCTTGTTTTTGTCATTGTGGTTCCGGTTACAGTCTGGAACTTGTCTTCTTCAAGCGCAAGGTTTGGGGTTCAAGGTTGCTACCTCTCTCCCTCAGTGTGAAGGGTTGCCATCCATCGCACTGGTTCTGTTTGTTCCAAGAAGAACCTTGTTGTTTATGAGGATGAGGATGATGAGGATGAGGACGAGGATGATGGTGATGGTGAGTGTGACGAGTACAGTATGATGCTGATGCTGCTGATGATGATGATGTCTCTGTCTGGGTCTGTGCCCGCTTCGTGGTTGGATTTGTTTTTAAGTCTTGCGCAAAGCTGCGTGGGATCGGTGAGGAGGCTTTGTTCGTAGCAGGTTTTACCCGAACTTGACGTGAAACAAGAGTTCCCGGAAGTTGGAAGAGGGCCTGCGGACGTCCAGCATTCCAGTATCGTTTCATGCCGCGTATGCCGAAACCCCAACAACATCGGGGTCTGAGTCTGAGCAAAAGGCAACAACGTCAGTGTACAGTCCCAGCATTTAGTAGCTGTATACCATATGCCAAAGCCGACTGTTCAGCTCCGAAGGTCTCGCTGGAACCTCCGTGCTTCCAGCCTCAAGCTCCAAACTCGAAGTCCTGCACTCTGTGTGCAGGTGATGGTCCAGTGGAAGCAGGCTGGCCTTGGCGTTTACTCCTTGGTACCGACATAGTCGGGTCATGGACTAGGGTTATGGGTTCGATGAGGTTCATGCGATTGAGCTGGTCTCTTTTTTGGTTGCTTCTCTGCATAATAACACCCAGCCTCGCCAAATACCTATAATGTAGACTGTTCCAGATTGGTTTGAGAACACTGCAACACGCTGCATAGGTAAAGTGCAACACGCGCGCACTACCTTGTCGTACCCTCATCGCCCTTAACCCCAAAAAAGCAACCCCAAGCAATAAACCCAAACCCACCCTGAGCCATGCTCGATCCACAGCAGGTCGTCGAACGAGAGGCAAACCAACGGTCGCTCGAACAGAAGGACGAAGAGAACGTCGAAAGGCCCGTTGTCATGGCGTCTTTATCTGTATTTTCAGAGCCTTTATGTAGAGGGATCACAGCGGTTCTATGAGGGGCTTGGGACATTCGGGGTTTAGGGTGTTGGATCTTGCGGTGGGGAGCTGGCGAGTTTGAGAATGAGAGTTTCGATGGAAAAATACACGAGTGGAATGTAGCTAACCGTTCTTAGGCATCACATGAAGCTCTCTGGAATCCCTCTTCAAATTCCGTAAACCACTTGCAAAGACTTTGTCCATTTCTTGCACAAATTTCTGAAAGCCTCAGTCACTCGGCTACAGCCAAAGAACGACTTGATCCCAAGATTGAGCAAAGCTTTGCTACAACGCATGATGTCTTTAGGGTATCTAGGGGTTGGAGAGGGTTCATGTTTGAAGCATGAGAGGGATTTAAGCAGGTAGGGTTACAAGCAGGCTAGCTACGGTCTTCGTGTGCTTGAACATAGCCCTTACTTCGGCATGCATGTATACTCCAACCTGCGAGTTTGAATCATCCTTGAGATAGGACTCCAAGCCCTGACCCTTATCTCTTGGGCCTAGCGTTCAAAGTAGATCACCTTTCATCCCGGCTGTTTCCTGGGTACATTCTCGAATGCAGACACATCATAGACTGGGGTTTTGAGCTGAGGAGCATATTGTGGTAGACGTGCTGAGTGAGTGCCTGGGAATAGGATTGCTGAGTAGCCGCAGACCGAACCCACTTTCCCTTCGTCCAGCTTCGGGGACTTGGTACTTGGCTATTTTATTTCCGAGAATAGATGTAGGGCAACTTGGGATTACATGAGTCGTAAGTATCCCGAACTGCCAGACCACATGATCCTTCAGAAAAACGCGGAAATCGAAATTCCACAGGGTAAAGACCTCCGTCCACAACGAGCGCGTCGCCGGCTCAAAGCGTGCACAGGCGGCCACGGTTCCGATTGGTAGATTTTCTTTATTGTGCTTCATAAGACAGCAGCAAGGTCGATCAGCAAAAATTTGGAGGGACAGTTGGAGGACAGGGGTCAGGGAGAGAGATGGTGTGTGCGTGTGGGTGTGCAGCGCATCAGGCGTGCAAGGTGACCCCTGTGGGAACACCAAAGGCTCAAAGGAAGGGTCTCAATCGCCGAAGCATCTTTCCGTCATAAGACTTGCAAAGTATAATTGTTCAGCACCGTCTTGCAGTGGCTCGGGCCCCGAAACTTCTAGAGGCTTTCCACCCCGAAGATTAACTGAACTGCAGCGGCTTCGCCCCTTTAAACCCTAAAGTCCTAGAGCAGCCCTTCGCGACCAGAAGACCCGCCGACTCCTCGATCCTAAATGGATGATGTTGGGGTTTAGGGGAAATTGTAACTCGCAGAACCTGTTGCTTTGGATAGGTCCTGGTGAAGTGGCTGCTGCACCTCGAGCTCCAGAACCAAGCTAAGTGGCTGGCTGCTTGGTCCGGCGAGGCTCGCAGCACTTCATCGCAGAATCGAGTTCTTGCTTTGCAGGGGCCTTTCGCAGTCGTATTGGTTGGTGTGCGTGTGTAGTTGTTTTGGGCGTGAGCCTGTAAAGACCTTGCCCTGGCCCACCGCAGGTGAAGTACGCTAAGATTGTCCGGAAGATGGAGGCAGCTGCATTCTTCCGGCCTAGGGAAATTCCAGATGTCCGCATCTGGAAATTCCAGATGTCCGCAGCTGCACCGTGCGATATACATGTGTATAAACAAACAAACAAATATATATATATATATATATATGTATATATATATATACATATATATATATATATACATACACACATAGACACACACACATATATATATATATATATATTGCATGTATGTATGTATGTATGTATGTATGTATGTATGTATGTATGTATGTATGTGTGATAATGGGTTCTCTTGCATATATGTTCTTACGTGATGTTATGGTTGTAGAGCGGGTGCGACTGTCTTGCATGACAATATCGTGGTTTGCTTTTGGTTGATATCCATGCTACAAGGGCTCTCACAGGAGTACGAGACTCTGAATTTCCTGCTGCGCCATGACTGTGACCTAACATTGCTTAGTGTTCCGACTTCTATCTTTCGGAGTACTCAACTTTGTCTACGTGTCCTAAACTCCAAGCTTCTTCAACCAAAGGCCCATACCCCCAAGTCCCAGAAGCCCTAAACCCTAAATCCTGGACCAGGAAGCCCTAACCCTACAAATCCAAAGCCCAAAAGCGGAATTCCTTGCTCATTGTCTTCTCGCCCATGGTGTCGAATGTGAGGGCGACAAGGAGGCGCATGATCTGGCCATGGTCGAAGTCGAGAACAAAATGGAGAAGCACCAGGACTGCCTTACCCCGCAAGACCGCGGCTCCTATAATGTAAAGCGTCAAGCGTCAGATCCGCAATTCTGCACAAAGAATTGCACCCCTCCAGATTCAGTCCGATTTTCTATTGCTCTCTCTCTCTCTATATATATATATACATGTGTGTTTCAGTCTGAAGTATGTTGCGATTCAACAGGAGATGGTCTTACGTCTTACGTATTGTCAAGCCCTGTATGGCATGCTGAGTGGAAGCTCTCCAGGATGCCTTGGTTCCCTATTGGCTTCGTCTCAAGCGTCTCCCGGACTGGACTTAAGGGTTTATGCTGTATGGGTTGGGGGTTTTGGGTTGAAGGGTTTCGGGTTTAAGGGTTTCGGGTTCAAGGTTTGGCCTGCGGGTATAGAGTTTGAGCTCTCAGGGGCTGATATTGTCGCCGCGTGTCGGGTTGTTGATCAGGTCCAGGTCTTTTCCGGCGCTGTACAGGGGGCTGAGAGTTCCACGTCGACGCCGGATAGTGCAGGCTTGAGCTTTGCGGTTCAAGGTTCAAGCTCTTTTACAACATGTAGTGGAGGTGGTGCTGGCTGTGTCTTGTCTACATTGTGTATGCATTGCACATTAAGGTTTGGCTTGTTGGTATTGTTGCTCGTGTATTTTTGTTACTTACCATGATTTTATTGGCGTGCGATGATTGCGGCGACACGGGAAGAAGCAAAGTACATGAAACCTTTTCAGCCTTCCGAGGGCATGGCTCCCTTGCAAACGAGATCATTGTGGTCGCAGTCGGTGTTAGCAGTCGGCCAGTTCAAGACCAGAAGCTACTGACTTTATTTGTGGTAGTTTGACACGCAATTTCTCAGGTTGACCTCTAATTTTTCGGGTTCTCTGCACAAGAGCCAGGTCCTACCGTGTTTCTCCGTCTGTCTAGCCTTTGTCACAAACGCTCTTCGTTGCAGGAAGGAGAGTGGCAACAAGTCAGTTGGATATAGTGTGAGCCATCATGGGCAGGCCAAAGCAAAGAAGCACAGATTCACTAGTAGAGAGACTTACATTGCGTCAAGTTTTCACCGGATGGGTTTGATTGCAGAAGCTTTTTCTTCTTGTTTGGGCTAGCCTCACTGTTCTGAAGCACAGTCCCAAAACCGCGCATGTTCCACAGCAGGCTGCGATCTCCTTGGTTCTCTGGTGGTCATGTATTTGGCCCTTCGCTGCCCAGGTCAGATGGTGTTGATGCGCTACTTCCCCGCCTTCATCTTCGTACCCTACGTCCCGCTCTGAGCATGTGAGCATGGGGGCCGTGAGGCAAAGGCTGTGAGACTTTGGCGATACTGTACAAGCTCGAATCTCTGGCCCTAGACTTGAACCTGATACCCTATGCCCGAATTTGAGGTTTCTTCACTTAGACAAGAACAGCTCATCTAGTCTTGTCTGTATAGTGACATGCGCAGTTGTTCATGTGTCACTTTTTGTGAATGCGGTTCTGCGGACTGTGATGTTCCTGCCAAGATGAACCATTCCGAAGCGCATCTCCAAAAGACGATCGAGAAGATCGCCCGACATGTTGGCACTTGCAAGTGAAGGTCGTATAACGGCTCTATAATGCAATTCAGTATGTCATCATCGTTGTAACAGGGCTCTGTGATGCTATACGGGGCTCAGGGTTCAGGGCTTCAGGCTCCTGGGATGTGGGGGAAAGCTTTAATCCTGACTTAAAACTTGGAAACCCTGTAGATTTAAACCCAGAAAATCAATGAATGCAGCACCGCAGCTCCCTGTCAGAAAGTGAAAGCGTCAAGCACGGGCCTAAGCCTCAAACATGTTATCCTGATGCCAGGCTGGATAAAAAGCGTGAGCGCCAAATCGCTGATCTCTACAAGCTGCGTCGGAAGTCTGTGGCTGCTTGGCTTCTGGGTGTTGTTATAAAGTCTGCTAAAGCACCAACTTTTCAGACTTGTATGATTTAAGCAGGACGTCAGTGGGCTATGAATTCGGCTTACAAGTCGCACAGCTCCACCTCGTACTTCACCTCATGGATAGCCAACGATTCGTTGTGCGACCCCGCATAGACTTGGTCATCTTTGGTCCGAGCATACTCCACTTATACCCTGACTGCTTGTATCCTTGAAGCAGGTCCTGAATTCCACACCAGAACCCCGCTCTATAGAAATCCGTTGAAACCTCCTTCAACCATTCAGTGCTACCTGAAGCTGACAAGGCCGATGCCGGAGAGGTCCTCGCCTTCTTCCGAGGCCCAGAAAGCTTCGAGTCAAGGTCTGCTTTGATAGGGTGTTCTCTCGGCTTTAGGAGTTGGGGCGTTTTCGGCTTCAGGTTGTATAATTCTGCAGATGAGGCGTGAGAAGTCAGCCTTGAAGAGCCTGCGAAGCCAAGAGAGAATTGTGGGGGCGAGGCGCGGGAGCTGAACAAGATGTGCACTCCACCCCGGAACCAATGAAGCCTAAACCCCTGAAACCCCTTAAAACCCCCTATTGACACAATGGATGATGGTGCTAAACAACATCATTATGGCGACTGCCGCGGGAAGTTCAAAATGCAAATGCGCCTAGATGTAAACTTTGGCTACGGGCGCACTCTAAGAACCCGCTTTCGACGAACGCACACCTTGCATCCGTGCATGGGTCCGCCAGGGTCTTCAGGGCACCTTGCACCCCAAGCTTGTAGAGCCGGCCCTTAACCGCAGGCCTGGTCAGGAACCTCAACTCCAGATCTCATGATGTAGATCCGAAGGAACCCCCTAATAAAGGCCATAAGTAGGAGCTGCTTTACTAACTAAGGCCCCAAGGCCAACACCCCTCCATCCTCATCACAGCGCCGGTCTCGAAGTCAACGCAACAATCAGACAGGTCCCGAACTCCAGAGCTCAGGCAAGCTTGCTACTACTGTTACAGAGGCCCCGACAATTGGTAACAGTATCCCCGGAGACCCCTCCCCCTCAACAAAAGACATGATCAACATATTAAGGATTATTAAGGCATGCTTAGAGCCGCAAGATGAGCCAGGGCAGAGAGAGAACCAGCTCATCCTTTCCCTGGTGCTGGTCATCTGGTCGGAGGCCCTCGAGCCGGAATCCCACAACAGACTGTAAGACACAGGTCTGAATATCAGTTTAGGATATCCCTTATAGTCCCGGTACAACAACAAGCACTGTGATCGGAGCCGCAACCTCGCAAGTTCAGCTTTGGGAAATGCGCTCTAGGAACCCCGACTTACGCAGACCCCAAAGGGAAAGGGGCTCGGACTGTGGACGAGCAAGCTCCTCGTGTTTCGGCAAGGGCAGTCTGGGCTTCTCGGCCTGGTTCTCCTCTCGTCTATGCATGTGGCACCCCGCTTGTTCATAATCCGCAAACGCCGCAACCTAAACCCAAAAATCTCGTGCAGCTCTGCCTTCCAATTATTCTGAAGCCTAAACAGGGCCTAGACTCTTTCGCGAGCCCGAGACCCAGACAACCCAACAGGCCCTATATCCCCGAATGCATCGTTAATCTTATGAAGTTCACTGTGGGCTTGGTGAGTGTCCCGAGGACTCCTCAAGAAGCTTGGTGCGAGTGAAGTCGAGCTTCTTTCTGGGGATACAAGTGAAATACACTACTTCATATAACAATCCCTTCCCCATGGGGTGCGGCATGTCTCTCCGTTTGGGCAAACAGTCCTGAGCTTCCTGCGAAGCTCCTCCGGTTGGTCTATCGGCAGGTGGCTTCCGATCAAATGGCCATGCGGCGCTGGAATGAGCAGCGGGAAGTGAAGCTTGAGGCCTTGGGTTCCGATGTTGCTCTGCTTCTTGGGGTTTATAAGGTTGAAATCGGGTTCGAGTATATACGGAATCTTAAGGGTTTCGGATTGAAGCTGAGGGTTCCTTTGGCGATTTTAGGGCTTGGCGACCTTAAGGGCCTGTGACGGGATCTTGGCGCTTCGAGGCTTCGTAAAGCTGACAGCTTTTGCTGATAGCCCAAAGGGTCCTATAGGTACTGTTATGAGGATGCTTCCGAGATTCCTACAGTATAATTCCTAATGTAATGATCACCCTACATCCTATACTATATACATATATATATATATATAGGTACCTAGGAGCCTTTGGGATAGAGCCCACAGAGCAGCCTGGAAGGCCCGACTCCCTAAAAGCAGGGCTTGAACGTATGTGTTGGGGGGCGGGGGGTGGGGGGGCTTTATCAGGTTCGTTTCAAGGCTTTTTAGGGAAGTCTTGTAGAGCTCGGGGTTTAAGGATTCAGGGGTGGAGGAAGGAGTTCGGAACTTAACCCTAGGCCCCATGGCCCTGTACCTGAACCCCAAACACTAAAACCTTACAAAAGCCATGAGCCTCGCAGACACCATGCCCTGAGCTGCCAGTTGGAGCGTTCCCTCCAAGAGCTGAAGGACAAGACCTGGCATCTCAGAATCGATACGAAGAAGGGCAAGGACCTGAAAGTGTAGAATTTCGGAAGTTTAAAAGGATTGTTGTAGGACCGCTTATTCTCCGTATTGTTCATGATTGTTCTTGGTCATGTTGTAACTCTCAGGGTATAATGTTTAAGATTCTTGTTATTTGACGTGCGAGTAGTGATCTAGTTGAATATTGTAGCGAGGAGTACGACCTCTACTTGTTCTGTTTATGACGGCTGACGGCTTTTCATCATGATCTTGGATACTGTCATGCAGGGCCGTTTAGGGTTTGACACAGGGTTCATAGGAGGCCTTTCGATTCAGAGCTGCCCTAACTCACTGTTACGATTTAGGCTTTAAGATCCCGAAGCCCTAAACGGGGGAACATGAAGGAAGAGGCAGGGCAAGATGAGAAGGAGGGTCTTGCGGAGTTTTTTTCCGAGGAATGGCTTCAGAACAGCAGCAAGTACTCTTGCCCGTGTTTAATGTTGCATGAGTGTCTCCAGAATAAGGGTTGAATAGTAGTAGCGAAAAAAGGGTACCTTATTTTCGAGGGTTCACTGCGAACCGCGAGTTTGGATGTTCAGCGACACTTTGAGTCTCTGGTAGATCGGGACGTGTTGCACAGATGCTTCAGCAACAATAAATCAGAATCACTATTCCTCCCCGATCCGCTGACAAGTTCAAGGTGCTCAAGGTTTGACTTGCACCGGAACCTATACTTTTCGACTGAGTGAAGCCCCTATGTCGCCCTAGGTTACAGGCCCTCGCCGTTACCTCCGAAATCCGAAACGTCTAAGCCCGAAGGCCATTAACGCAACGAAGCTGTCAGAATGTGTTTATTCGACTCTGACGGTGCATGGTTTCAGGGTTTGGGGGTTTGAGTTTAGGGGTTTCAGATATGGAACTTTTTCTCGGACCCTTGGCTGTAGCACTATGCTTTCGGACCCGAAGGACCTTACCGACACCTGTCGCCACATGGGAGAGTGGCCGCCTTGCAGCAAAGATTTCTGCTTTCGTCCTGGCCAGGATGAATGGAAAGACTCATCAATATTCGGACCCTGGTTATGTTTATGGAACCTCCATAAGAATTTTGCTCCGATGTAGAATTCGAGCAGGATTTGAGGGGTCTTTGGGCTTACTGCAACGCTGGCAAAGCTCGCTCGTGCCTACTAACCTACTACCTATATACACATTTTGCAGTAGTTGAAGTCGCTGTCGATCTTGACCATTCCTACACAACCCTCGCCCACCCCCTCGACTCAGTCCAATGGGAATCTAATCACTGTTTCCGCAGTTGCTGGGTACCACGACA
This sequence comes from Symbiodinium sp. CCMP2456, assembly GCA_905221635.1. Taxonomy (NCBI): domain Eukaryota; class Dinophyceae; order Suessiales; family Symbiodiniaceae; genus Symbiodinium; species Symbiodinium sp. CCMP2456. Next base: position 137,273 of record CAJNDV010021779.1, read on the forward strand.
TGGCGTTTATCGCTGCCCTTTCGGAACTGTGGCCTGCTGATGAAACATGTGTCGGATTTTCGGGGCTCCCGAAAACCGAAGGTGAGGGTAAGGTTTAGGGTAGAGCTTGTTGAGGCTTACAACTTTGAACAGCGGGAAGATTCAAGATGCAACTTCGAAGCCAGAAAGTGCGAACACTCTCGCCTCCCACGACCGAAAATGCACATCAATTTCAAACCCTGAAGGCCTAAACCTTAAACCCTAACCAAACCCCAGTCTCTTCCACTCCTAGGACGGGCCAGCTGCTGATGGCCCGGGGGAGGGATCGGGGACTTTGGGGCCTTGGGCCTTGGGCGTGGGGGTCTGGAGATTCTGCAGGATCAGGATCGTTGAAGGTTTGGGGCATGTTTTGGGTTGTAGGGTTGAGGGATAAGGAAGTGAATTGATTGAACAGGTCAGTGATATGCTAGAACTTGCTTTGGTCACACTTCAGCTACGGGGCATCAGCGCCTTTGGTCGAATTTGTAATTCGGCCTGAGGGTTTTAGGAGTTCTAGGGCTTGGGGGTGCGAGGCAGGGGTTTTCGCACCTCCTATACCCGAAGCCCGAACACAGTCTAGGAGTTTTCTTAAGCTCGAATATGGTTCACGGTGTGCCAAGCCCTACACCCTCAACCTGGAGTCTTCTGCAGTGCACGGCTTCGTAGACACTGCCCTTGGCAGGAGCTCAGCACGACCCGCGCTTGGGGCTGCCAGAAGCTGAGCATCCATTGCATTTATTCGGTGAGGTTTCCGGGTTTGGTTGTTTTAGGGTTTTGGGTGCAGATGCCGGGTGCTGGTCTTTACCACTGAGGTTTGCTTGCCTTCGGCCATGTCCAGAAGAACTCTTTTGCTTGCTGTGTCTTTCGGCAGTTGGCCTTTCTTGATGAAAGCTGTCAGGAGACGAAATATGCAGGAAAGGGTTCTAGAAGCGGCAAAACTGTACAGTGAAGCCTCAAGGTTGCACAACTTAGGCCTGTACGCGAGATACCATACACGCCTAATCGTCCCATTGTCCTAGACGGCATCGTAGGCGTCCTAACATGAGTCAGAAGTAAAAGCCCGTAGCATGACGCGTTTCGGTACCGCTGCAGTCTGCTCCCTCGCTGTCCGCTCAGAGGCCAACAGCCCCTGCATCCCCGCCCCGAACCTTCTCAGACTTCAACCCGAAGCCTTACCTACACCCTGCCTAAACCCTACAGACCAAAGCCCCACAAAATCCTACAAGTTTAGGGTCTGAACCGGCCTGGTGCAGGCTGGCGCGTTTGGCACTTGCAAGAGGTGCACTCGCCCGCGACTCAGCAGCCCACTTTGGCAGACAAGTGGCAGTAAGTCGTATTGAAACCCTTATAGTCATCACAGTCACCCTTGTGGCAACCTGTGCTCTTCCGCTAGGTGAGAACCTGTGAACCCTAGCCCTAGACCTCGAAAACGCCCGAAACCTCGTCCATGAACTTGATCCTGCAGCCCTAAACCATGTGCCTTCTTACAGTTAAAGCCTTAAGGGCCTTAAGCACCAACCCAAGTGCCTCAAACCCCAACTCTCAACTCCTGATGCCCCAAGCTCTCGAGCCAGGAGAGTCCAAGCGAAAGCCAACAACCACACCGAGGCTCAGTTTGGTTTACGTCTTAGGGTTTAGGATTCAGGGTTTATCCGGATTAGCCTGGCCTTCTTGGCCGCTCGTGCATTTGTCAGCTCCCCACTGCCTGGCACAGCTTCTCGACATTTTGGTAAGTTACACAGTTGCCACTCGTGGGACGGGCGCACGGCAGGTTCAGCACTTTCCGCTTGTCCTCACAGGAGCCATAGGACTTGAGCTCTACCGCATAAGAGTGGCAGTTCCTTTTGAATCATTTTTGGGGCCTAGAAATTTCGATGGGCTCCAGGTCGTATGATTAGCCCACGCGATGGACGTGGTAGCCAGTAAAGAACTATGTCCCAGAGTTGCATTGCCAGGCCCGTGTCATGGCAGAGAGGATGAAAGTGCAGCAGCGACAGAAGAAGGACGAGGTGAGAAGCTTAATAATGCAGTCGTTCTGTGGATACTCATCCAGGACCTGTAGAACACATCCCATCAGGCAGGCTTTTTGAAACCATCGAAGAACTGTCGGTTGCCGTCGACTTACAAGGGCTTCCACTGAAGAGTTATTGGGGGGATGCGAAACCACCAAGGTGGAGAGGGTGTCGGAAACAAAAGGACGCAAGTCAACTGAATCACGGAAGGAATAGCAGGTGTGGCACTGAGGCACATGGATGGGTGGTGGGGGGGGGGGGGGGGGGGTGCAGCTAGACGTCCTCACCCAAGGCCCTGGAATCCATGAGATCGCAAGCTCCGTTAGTTAAAATCCCTAAACCCTTGAACCCAACACCCCTCAGCCCCTGACAGCCATTGCCCATGGACAACTAAGGAAGCGACCTGACACTACCACAACGGATGCCTTAGAGCCTAAGTACAGCCAAATCACGAAACCTTGAACCTTTATGCCAAAAAGCCTTCAGCCCCCTGCCTTTTGAGGTGGTGATGTCGAACATCATGGTTGCTGCAGGGGAGATCTCCTCAGCTGTTGGCCCAGCTCTGCCGAGTCGGCTTTGGTAGGGAATGCTAACGCGGCTTTGGTCTTGAAGCTCTGGAAGTCTGTTTGCTTTTGGGAATGGGGTCTATTCGAGAGTCTACGGGCTTAGAGCTTCTGCTGAGAAGCGAAAGAAGAGGGCTTTCTGAGTCGCAGTCTCCGACCAGGTCGCGGCTTGAGTTTAAAAGCTCTCGCTGATCTTTCTATACGAGATTGAGTACAGAACATGGAGCAAGTAGTTTGCCATTCTTGCTGTGGGTGACTGTTCGTGCCCAGGGTTAATCAAGGGTTTTGTTAATGCACATTGGGAACATGTTCTCTACGATTGAAAATTTGAATTCTCAGACTCAGACAGTCAGACAGAATCGCCGTAAGAGTGGGCGCATGAATCGGAGCGAAACATAAGCGACCAATCAGACAAGTTGTGCATGAGCCTAGGAGTCGTCTCAACATCATAAGAAGTCCAGACTTGCTGTGTTTCTTCAAACTGCGCATGTCCCGCTGTTCCATCTGCATGCCTCTCTGCGCATCTGTTCATTATCCTTCTTGGTGTACTTGACATGTACTTGTCCCAATTTGACTCCATGGAAGAAGCCATCCAAGAGCCAAGACGACTCGTACATTTTTCGGGCAGTCTCTTTAAAAGGCACTTAAAGGTTTAACGCTACCCGAAACCTCCTCCGACCAGGTCAAGTTTTCCTTCCGTGCTTGGGAGATCCTGACACGAAAGGAAAAGGAACACCGCCTCTTGGTTGCAGGTGGCCCTGTAACCGACCTGGATCTGCAAGTTCGGGCGGGGTTGCCGCCGACTGCTGCTGCTGCTGCCGCCATCGTTGTGGACCCTCGCTATTCACGTATATTTGCCAGCTCTTGTGAGTCCTGCCGGCCCGGCATGCCTCAATGCCCAAAGTGCCCAAACTTTAAAACTTAAGTGGATGTAAAAGGTTGTTGGAGAGTTGGAGTTCGAAGAATTGAGGGGTTCGCCGTCGCCAGCGGTTTAGGCTTCAGCTTTTCGGAATGAGAGCAGGAATTCAGTTGGACTTCACTGCTGCATCAGCTTCGTGTCAGTTTTCCACTGGTGAAGGGAGGGGGTTTAGTCAGTCTTTTCGTCCACCAATGGCAACGACGATTGATGCGGATGTGGTTGCTGGATACATCCGCATGGGCAACCTAGCAGGCCTGCAGAAGTTTGTGCCACTCAGTTTTGACTGGAACCAGCCTATCGGTACAAGACAGGTGCCACCACTGGTGTCGATCATGTGCGTTGGGATGCTTGATCACCAGATGCAAGAAAAGTTGCACAAGATTGCGGAGTGGCTACTGCAAGTTGGAGCAGAGCCAGGACACCTCATCACGAACAAGGATCGCAAATACGTGCTGTTCAAAACAGGACGTGAAGAAGAAACCGAAATCTCGGTGGACTGGAAAGGGCACTCGGCAGTTTCGTTTGCTTTTGCCACGATTAGTCAGTTCCAGCTCCGCAAAGGCCGTGCCGATTGGTCAAACGAGCAAGCATTCTTGGAAAGTTTGGTAGCTCTTTTTGCGAGCTCGGCCGCTGGCAAGAATCCTTGCAGTGCAGACGTTATCGTGCCTCAGAGTACCCTGGAATTATGGGAGTCGATGCGTGACATGACGCACTCGCACAACGTGATCTTCGAAAGCTCAGACGGAGAGGTGTCGGCCCACGACCAGATCCTTATGGCGGCCTCGCCAGTCTTGAAGGCGATGCTCGCATCCGCCATGAAAGAGGGCACCAGCAAGCGCATTGAAGTTGCAGATTCCACCTCCTTGGGCGTCTCGCTTTTCTTGGATATCTTGTACACCAGCTCCACTCGCGAGGATCCTGACTACAAGACCATGCTTGTGGCTCTGGACTTGGCCCACCGCTGGCAAGTCCATGGTGTCGTGCAGACACTGTGCGTAGCGCTGCGCGACATGATCGACTCTCAGAGCTTCGTGGCTATCGCAGAGGCTGCAGCGCTGAAGGGGTTGGAGATGCTAGCGAGAGCATGTGCCTCCTTTGGCAGCACTGATCAGAAAGTGCAGGAGATGCTAAAGAAAGGCGAGCTCCCGGCGGCTGTTCGGAAGCTGTTGGGAATGCCTGAGCATGCCAATGGTGAGCAGCAAGCTTCGAAGAAGCGACGTCTGTTCCGCTCCTCATGACAAGATCGATCTTGTCCCGGAAGGAGCCAAACCATTCGTATACACACTACTCAACTCAATTTGTTCTTCGCTTCGCGAAGCCGGATACCAGCATAATGGGGTGCCGCGTGCAGCTTTCTTTGAAGTCGTCAATCACTCCTTTATGCCTCGTACATCTATCGGGTCTTCAGTTTTGTCGTCCTCTGCGCTGCAAGGAGCTTCTCTTCTCGTATTACACTCCCCCAGAAAGCACGGTGCGTGACGGCCTGCATCCGGAGCGCGACTCTGGAGCAGAAGTCGGCTCGACGGCTCGAGAAGAGCACTCCGCGAACAGTCCATGGCTAGTTACATGTTGTTTGGTTTGGCATCTTTGGGGCTTTTGCTTCTAGACTAAGGAGGGTCTGGAGGCTACACGACCCGGTAGAAAAAGAGGGCGGGTCTAGAGCCTCAGAAGTTGTGTTAGGGCTTAGGGCCGAGGTGTTGGGGTTTAGAGGTCTATGGAATTGGAATGTTTTGGAGTCTTAGGGCTTGGCGTGGGTACTCTCCGGGGCATCGGAAGTGTAGGTTCGTGGGATCCGGGGTGAAGAGTCTAGGATGCAGTCTGTGGCTTCAGGCTTTTGCATGAAGCTCCAGTGGCAGAAGCTTCAGTTACCGGTTATGCACCCTGATTGGAGGAGTATCGCGTGGAGTTGTATACAAGGCTTGGGCTGATGTTGTGCGCAACATGCGAGAACCCCATGCTTGGCGTTCTTGCTTCCGAGATCATGTACAAATAGCTCGGGGGTGGCCTCTCAGAGCAGCCTTCGACACTTAACCACAAAAGCCTTTGACCACAAACCCCGAACGCCATGCCAGGCCAATTCCAAAAGACAAAACCTGAACTCCAGGCAGATTCAGGCCCCGACGTTTTCCTTGCAGCATACTTGCCGGCAAATATCCCTACGCACTTTGGCAGCGTCCGAGGCCAGAAGACAAACATACGTCAGGACGGCGATCTGTCTCCTCATTTAGCACTGCTCGACTTTGCTATGCTTCCGAAGTCTGCATATGGGAAGGCCTTTTGTTCACCATGTTGGTGTTTGGGCGCGAGCAGGTTTTATGGTCTGTGAGGTTTCGGGGATCTGGCTGTTGAGTGACGTCTTGGAAATCTAGGTCATGTCGACAAAGGTGCCCGAGGATTCACACGTGGGCTACGCACCGTGGCCGTGAAGTCCGATACTTGTAAGACCACTGCTATTCCTAGGCTTCGCTATGGCCCACCCTGGCTTACGCATCAGCCCCCCGGCCTGCCAGGATCATAAGAAGGAGCTGTACGAGCTGAGGCAAGACACCGTCGCCAAGCTCAGGCGCCCGAAACCTGACGCTCGGGGTGTCAAGATGCAGGTCCGCTGTTCCAGATGTGATTTTCTAGAAAGGCTGCCAAATGGTTCAAGACGGGTGCTTTCAGGTAGAAGCCAGCCCACAGAATAGTTTATGTCTATGTCACATCAAAGTTATGTGCATCCCTTTTGGGGAATACCCACGCTTCGCCAAATTAATGCTCAGGGCCGAAGACTCACGCCCGAGACGACCCTCAGCCTTCAAAGCGGTTTGCCAGATGAGGGGTTCGGCAGTAGGCAGAATCACAGAATGCTTCTTCTTTTGAAACTTGGTGTATGGGACTCAAGGCGGCAATGGTCTCAATGAGGCATTGCTGAATCACGTATCCTCCTACATCAGAATAATGGTTGTAGGGTTTGCCTGCACAGTAGACGCGTGTTGGACATGTTATCTCCTGGGTGGGCCTTAGGTCTAGAAATCAACCTTTTGGGGTGTAGAGATAGCTTTGGGAAGAGGTGGTGGGCCGTCCATGTTGCAGTGTGAAGAGGGCACCCGAGCTGCCATCAATATCAAAAGGAGCAGCAGAACATATTACCATCAGAATCGAAAGGAGCGACAGCAGCCGAAGGGTTAAAGGGAACAGAAGTGAACCACTCTGATTGTGCACTTCTCCCAGCAGCCACATCTTTTGAGGGCGTCCAACAGCCGGGAAAATGACATGAAGGACCCCGTGCGGGTCTTGAAAGCACTTTGTGTTAGTAACTGTTAGTACGTAGTTTGTATGCAGGGTGAAACTACAGGTCAGGTGTAGTTCGGTAGTACAGTGCATGACTGCTTTTGACTCCTGTTTAAAATTATTACCGTCGGGCTGGCAGTTTGGGCTGGTATTTCCACTAAGACGGCTTGAATGAATCAGGAGTAGTGCTTGTGTGCTTCTCACACTGACAGTTGAGGTCACTCTTGCATGATTGCTCCATGACTCCCTGATGACGGTTGTCGTTCTGGGGAAGCTCTCTGTTGCTAAAACCCACAATCCGCGTGCACCCATGTTATCGACCGAAAGAGGCTGAATCCCATAGGGCCACATCAGGCTCCATTATTGCTGAGAAAATATGACACCCAAATATACATAATTAGATCCTGAACAGTTCTATCCTCACTATGAGGACACTCAAACTAAAAGGGATCCACAGTTGAGAACTCCCTGTTTGGATGCCTTCTTCAACGGATCTTTCAGAATACAGATAGGTGCTGCCAAGGCTTCTTAGGAAGAGCGATCTTCTGATTGCTAAAGCCTCAACTCTACAGCCTCATAAACCCCAAGACCTGAAACCACAAACCTCAGCCGTCGACCCTTGAATCCAAAGCCATTAAAGCCAGAAGCCCCAGCCCAGAGCCTTGGGTTCAAAGCGCAAAGCACTATACGTTGTAGCCATAACAACCCTGAAGCATGAAGCGCTGACATTGATCCTTGGTTTAGACCCACAGTGCCGAATGGGTGTCCAGGATTGTTTTCTCGGAACGCCAGAAAGGGAAACGGAAGTCGATGTACAGATCCGCAAGTACATGGCAATTTCTTCACACCTGAAGCTTCATGGACCGATTCCGAACGGCAGCGATCAGCTTAAGATTCGAGTTCGGGGTTTAGGGTTTCCGTTTTCCGATTGAGGCTCCCCAACCGTAGATTCTACTGTAGATTGTAGATGCCGATGCCAGCCAGAGACAGGACATGCAGCAAGTGCTGCGATGCTTCGTGTGCTGGTGCACGGACGTCAAGGCACCTTGGCAGCCAAAAGCCGGAGAAGTCCACGCAAGACGGCCCAAACCTCAACGCCGTAGAATCCCACAAGCAGAAGCCCGAACCCAAACCCCCTAAGCCCTAAGTTATATAAACCCCGTCAACACCGACATCAGAAGCTCTGCACCTGAAGCCAGAAGCCCGAGGCCCTCTCAGACCGAAAGACCATCACCAGGAACACCGAGTGCTTTGTTTTTTGGGCTCTGGTGGACCCTGAGCCATGTGAAAGCCTTGCAAGCCTAAGCCTGGAATGCCGATGCTCCGCGTCGGCCCTATAGCCCCCTAACGAAGCCTAGAATCACTGAATTATGGAAGCCTAGCAATAGAGGCTTCCAATGTCCTCCCATCAGAAACACCGAAACTCCAAACCTCAAACCACACAGGCTGCAACATCAAGTTAGCATCCTGGCATGAGAAGGCCCCCCCTCTAGGAGCTGAAGAAGCCTTGAACCCCCCGTTGCCAGGCAGGGAAAATGGCCACCGATCTGCTGGTAGCCGAGGAGAAGAAGCGCCAGGCAGTGGAGGCCGCTGAGCAAAGGTAAGGTCTGGTTGGTTTAGGGTTCATGTGGGTTCAGAGGCTACAGTTTACGTAGGGTTAAGTAAGGCTTGAGTGTTTGGGGATGTAAGGTTGTTCTTGAATTTAGGTCTTGGTTCTATGCTCTTCACGAGGTGCTTCGGGGTAGGCGCATTCAACGGGCTTTTGGCTTTAGGGCTGGAGAGCAGGGCTTCCGCTTCACGGCAAAGGGGCCTAGGGTTCAAGATTTTTCCGTTTAGGCGGTAAGTTCTAAGGCTCCTCTTCCTGGAAGGCATCTTGCGGGGCGCGGTGGGTCATGTTTGGCCTCCACGTTAGAGCGAAAGATCTTCAAAGTAAGGAAACAGCAGATAACCCTTGTTACTTTGTTGAGAACAGGCACCCCGATCAGCAGCCAGGATGCCAGCGTTTGAACGCAACTTCCCAATAGGATCGCCATCCTCCCGTTCATAGCGGATTAGGGCTTCATCTGGAAAGCGGTGTTGCAATTTACGTAGATGCTTCCAATTCTCGATCTGTATTATTGGTGCGGAGTGAAGTCGTTTTGGAGTGTCGCTGAGAGGACACGTTGCATGTTTTGACCTGAACTGTATGCACCCTTGGCCTAACGAAATTAACATTTACAGGATATCCCTAGTTCAAACCTTGAAAAATGAGCGCAGATAGTCAGCGCCATCATCACCGCCATCACCGTCACCGTCATGGTCATCGTCATCGTCGTTGAGAGTCATCGTCAGCATCAGCATCGCTTCACCATCCCCATCCTCATGGTCAGCGTCGTTCAGAGTCATCGTCGACGTATGGGGGCTAGGGCAGAGACGAAAGCATCATGGTCTGTTCAACTCAGAACAAGAACCGAAGCTCGAAGCTGGTGCCTCCTTCGCCTGTTGTGGCCAGGCGCAGATGCAGCAGGCGTGATGGGAAGTGCCATGCAATGAGAAAGGTTGGCGATAGAGTCCGATAGAGGCAACGACCTACGGAGATTCGGAGTTGCTGCATGTGCAAGTTGATTTTTTGAGCATCTCCTTTCCCAAATGTTGGTTCTGCGAGGGCTCTCCACAACCGGAGGCCTCTCCGGTTTCAGGAGTGTGAGTTAAACACGTCGTACGTAGCAGGTCCCCAGTATCCACACAACCGAGGCTTCATTACGGAGCATTGACAAGAACTCACGCGGAGAGAAGCCTAAACCCGAGTAGCACGCCCGCCGCAAGACCCTTTCTAAAGCCTGCAACCCAGAGAGCAACCCTAAACCCACAAACCCCCAACTTGAGACCTCAAGCCGAAGGTGCAGCAGGACCTCACCGTGGAGATGTCTGCCAGGAAAACGGCCGAGTCTGAGGCCCCGGGCCCTTGCTTAAAGGTGCCTCTTATAGCGGTTGGTGCGTCCAGCACTTCAACTTGAGCAGAATTAAGAATTCGAGGATTTGAGATATTTTATAGTAGCCTGTCAGAGCCGGAAGGACGTGTGCCCATCACGCTTTCTGTCGACCGGCTGTGCAGGGTGTACCTGTCGCTAAACATGCCTCAAAGACTTACCGAATTGCAAACTGTCCTGATATTTTCAGAAGAACGCGCAATTCTACAGCGATCCACGAAGACTCAGTATAGTTTGTTTGGATGACGTTCTGCTGCTACATGCACTGTGGGTTTCGCACACCTGGACCGTGCATAACAGCTCATGACGCGGATGCCTAAAGAGGGCTCAGGGCTGCTAGTTGCCGTGTGGGGTTCAGCTTGGCAGGCCAGGACGGCTACGGAGCTGCTGCACAACAACGGCATCCAGTTCCCAACGGAGCGACAGCATTGAAGCGTTTGGGTTTGTAGCCAGAACATCTCAGTCACAGATACAGTCTGCCAGCCGCGGAGATTGCGCCGTTGCTTGACCCTTGAATCCTGAACCGCTGAGGATCTGAAGAGCATTGTCGGAATGATGAAAATTTCGGGTTCAGGCTTTATCTTCATTCATACACGTCGAAAGCAGGGCAGCAAGGGTCCCGTGCGATGTGTAAGTAGCCTGTAATTAATAGGAGCTTCCCAGAAAGCCCAATTCAAATCTCGACTGCTTGCGAAGTTCCATCACTGCTTTAAGCTTCATGGAGGGCAAGGCTACAGCTGGGCGTAACTGCAGGGCTGCAAGTGTGCTACATGGCGGTTGAGAGATTTATGAGGACCCAAAGATCAAGGTCACAGAGCACCGCAGAAAAAAGGTTACATGGTTTAGGGGACTTCAGTCCGAGGGTTAGGGAAGTTTGCGATCCTTGTCGACTTCATCGGAGGAGCCGGAAGCAGCTGCTGCCGCGCGTCCAGAGCGCTTTATGCTTCCAGCACCGGCCCCATAGGGGGGCGGAGCTTGGCGTATGATTTTCTTGAACATGGCTGTCATGGTTGTGGGTGCAGAAGTTGTGGTTTGAGATTTTGGGGTTCAGGGCTTGTGCGCTACCCTGTTGCCAACCGCATGTCTGCAGCCCATGCAGATGCCCGCTTGCCATTGACGGCCTGCCCACTAAAGTGAACCAAAGCAAGACCCGATGATCCCACGGGCTATTTCAGCATGCCCTGGATGAATCTTGTGAATGTTGCTTTGCCTGGTGCTCGGCATTCAGTGTGTCTCGCGGGCTGCCGAATCTGAAGACACAAGCCCGAAACCTGCACTCTGTGTTGCGAAGCCTGTTTAGCCCGTCGACAGCTTGCATGGCCTTGGAGAGTATCGTCCGCGTTCGGCATGGAAGTTTCTTTCTGACTTCATTGTTTCGGCTTTACTGTTATGCTAGACTCAGGGGGATTGTCCATTGATTGACCAGCAGATCAGGTGGAGCGCGTGGCGCAAGCTTTGCAGAAAGTCTATCGCAGGCACCTGCATCCGCAGAATCAAGTGCAAGGATCGAGTTTGGGCATGTTTGAGTTATTGGTTGCTTACCCTAACCCTCCAGGTACCTACTATATAGGGCCCTCGGAGCTCTAGTACCCTATATAGTAGGTACCTGGGGGGTTAGGGTTAACTATTTGAAACATGTGTTTTTGGACTGTACTGCAAGGCAACCGACGAATACTGGAAAGCCAAAGGCCAAGGTGAGCAGCGTTGAGCTTACCGAATGAGGGTACAGACCCCCAGAAACGCACGTGTTTTTGGGGTTATAGTAAACGCAGGAAGTGAGTGATTTCTAGGTTTCTAGGTACTTGCACCAATGGACCATCCCCTTAACGTCATGAGCACCAAGTCACCAAGCCCTGAAGCCACCACCCTGGACCTGGGCCTTCCGCTCTACGTGAAGCACCGGACCCTACAAGCTGCCTCTGAGCAAACTCCGCAAACGCCTTCCCGAACCGTTGAACGGCTCACCCTAAGCCTACAAACCCTAAAGAGTTGAAAGCTAAGCAAAGCACTGGAGGACTTAGGGCTCAGGTCTCCCCGGTGTCCCATCCCGAAGAGAGAGATGTTGCTTTCAGGCGCCTCACAACCGCTCTCGTGGCCATGCTTACCACGTCGCCAAGGAAGATGGCATGGTGGGGAGCCAAGCCGGAGTGGAGGTTCCAGCGCTATCCGATTTGGGGTGTAGGGTTCAAGGACGTCGAAGGTGCCAGGCATCCCGAAGTCTCGTTGGCCCTGAAGTCGGCCGCCTGCAGGCCTGATGTCCAGACCCCGCCCGTTACACTCCAATATCACCGGGACAGTTCTGGGGTGCATTCCCGAACCACGTGCCTCGAGAAAATGGTTCCTTCATGCTCGCGGGGGTGAGGGGGTGTTGAGAGGAAGCGATCAACAACAGCCAAGGGCAAGCAAACACTATGCTTTTAATTTTGCAGAGCCCCAAGCCGAAATTTTCGATTCTGCAACACCTACACACCAATACCCGTTCGGAGCTCTGCTGGGGGTGCATGGCTGAACTTGCATGGTTTTTTGCTCAGAGTTTGGATTGGGGTTGATCGCCTCAGGTACCAGCGCGAACCTGGTGATCGGCAAGCCCTCGCAGACAATCCGAAGTCTAAGAGGCACCTTGGCTGCTCCAATTGGATCGGGGAAGGGGGAAACAGAAAGTTGGGGTGGTAAGCACGTGCTTCGACTGAGTTGAAAGTAGAAGATACATCAACTATATTTAACTCAACTTATAACCATACTTACTCAGTGCCCTCATCCTTGAAGTGAAGGGCGCGACGGTGGCAGAACCGTTCAGAAACGCCTTTGAAGTCGGCGTCCCTAATTTCGGCTCCAATATCAATGTCGGTACGCAAGAGCTACCGGGTTGGGGATATTGGAGCCTGTAGAGTTCAGGCTTTGAGGTTTACAGGTTTAGGGCGCCCTTGTCTGGCTACCGCGGCCCACAAATTTTACCACGCCGCCTAGCACAGGGAACCGCTAACCCGAGGCACTGTTTTGGTGGTTCCTGAAAGGCTGGGTATCGCCTTAGAGGCATCCTTCAGCTCCTGCAGCTCTTATCGGAAGTCCGTCCATCAATAGGGCTTAGTGTTTAATTAGGGTTTAATTTGTCGACATAGGCTCGCCATGTCTGAAGCAACAGACCTTCTTCCCAAGTCCTGAAGTGCTAACCCTCAGCCCCAAACCTTACCAACCCCAAACCTGAAACCGCAGTAATCCTCGCACCCCAAAGCCTACAGCTCAGTAGCTGGGCACATATCCCTGACTCGCTCTGGCGTATTATAACCATCTGCACATGTTCGAAAGCACCAAGCCTACACCACGGCCCTCGCTAACCCACAACCCTAAGCTGCAAACCACAAGCCTTCGAAGCCATAAACCTCAAACTGTCGCCCAAGGAAAGCCCAATCAACGGCTAAGCCGGCGGCTTCGAAGGCTCCGCCACTGGCTTATCCGTGAGGCTTAGGCTTTCGGGTTTTGAGGTTAGGGGTGGTGGTTTAAGGGTTGTGTGGTCAAAGCTTTTGGGGTTTGGGCTTTGGTGGTTTAGTTTAGGGCTTGTGGTTTAGTGTTTTGGGCTTGAGGGTTCGAGGTTTATAGGGTTTTGCGGTTTGGGGTTTGGGGTTCTAAGATCTTTTGGTACGTTATCAGGGCTTAGTTAGGTCATCTGAGAAATTTGAGTATAGAGGCACTCGAATACATAAGGGCATCGGATACTATGGGCGGTCGTTGCTGAGAGTTTCCGGTTACGAGCCGTAGGCGGCAAGGGCTCTTTGCGGTGCTTGCTCTGGGATCGAAAAGATCTTCCTTGCTTGTACGACATGTGCCCTTCGGGTTTCAGGCTACTTCAGCAACGTGAGCGCGAAGTCCGGAATCTAACTAGGGTCTGACGGGCTGCATATTTGGGGTAAGCACTGATTACGGTGTGGATCCCGAAGAGTGCAGAGTAGCAAGGCTCTGTTACATTAACGGTCTTGAGTTTCTGCGCAAGGACACGGTTTTCCCACCTCAGTAGTAGCCGTGCTCAGTTTCACAGCTTTTTTGATTCGGCTTTGCGCAGAGTCTACACACACTCAGGCTTCCCAGAGCTCATGAAGACACACCAATGTGTTGCTGCTAACAGTCGCGACCTTGCAGCAGCAGCACAACAAGCAGCAGCACGACGGACAATTTTCAGGAGCAATATGCAAAAAGTCACACGAAGTGCTCACCTGTGGCTGGTGACACCCGCGCTCGTACACTGAGTTCCAAACTTTCGGGTGCAGCCTATAAGCCCGCAAGGGCTGCGCTGTTCATCCTTGCTACCCCTACTTGAAGGATCGTGGTGCTTG